>WWET01003931.1:40787-53512 GCA_011038615.1 Limnodynastes dumerilii | reverse complement strand
AGTGTTGCCCATTTAGCAACGTTTGCTGTGGATAACATCTGCAGGTGAAGTTATACTCTACCATTCTTGGCCTGCGACTCAAACTGAACCCCAGGTAGTACATTACTGGAACCACTTTCACACACATCAGCCTTCCCTCCCTGGTGAATAAACATAATAATTAACGTTGCTTAAAGGTTAAGGACTGATGGGGAAAGAAGGGAAAAAAATAAAATAACAGCCTTGTGTTGCAGTCAGAAATAATAATAACGCCAAGAAGCTGTGTGCATTTCATATTTAGAATTTTCTCTGCTTAACTCTGTTGCTGCCAAAAAGGGAACTGAATCAATAGACAAAGAATTGTCTAACAGGCAAAAGGCTTGAGTTCAAAGTTTGTGTTGGCAGATCTCTATTTAACAGGTGTAAAAATAAAATGTTGTCTGTTCTGTCTGTTAAATCTTAGACTGTGTCAGCTACAAAGGCTAAATCTTTAATATCTTTATTCAAACAGCAAATATAACCGTTCATTCTTCACAAAGGAATATATTAAAAGTAAAATACAATGCAGAGAAGGCTACAAGTGATAAAATTCAGCTCAACTTTTTCCAGTTAAGTTGGTTACACACTGGGGACAGTATTCAGACTTAAGAGTGCTTTCCATACAAACAGAGTAGCAAAAACACGTGCGTAGGTGGCTCCAATCTGCCCAGTTGTTTATTTAAAACTATACTGACCCTAAACCCTATTTACCCTAAATGTAGTATAAGATTTAAGGATATCCTTATATTTATCTCAAGCATGTTTATACTGTTCTACTGTGTTAGCCTCAACCACCTCAGATGGGAGGCTATTCCACTGATCTATCACCATTTCAGTGAAGTAATTATTCTGCACATTTCCTCTGAATCTACTGCCCTCCAGTTTATATTTATGTCCTTGTGTTCAATTACACCTTTGAAAGCTGCTATCCCCCTCTCCCTTCTCTGCTCCATGTCCCCCTTCTCCCTTCTCTGCTCCAAGCTATATATGTTTAGTTCCTCTAGCCTTTCTTGGTATGATTTGTTACAAAGGCCATGGACCATTTTAGTTGCTCTTCTTTGCACAGTCTCTAATGTATTTATGTCTTTCTGGAGATATGGCCTCCAGAACTGAACACAGTATTCTAGGTGAGGTCGTACCAATGATCTATAAAGGGGCATCACTACTTCTCTCTTTCTGCTACTAATTCCTCTCCCTATGCAACCAAGCATTTGACTTGCCTTTCTCATTGCTTTGCTACATTGCTTGTCTTACCTTTAAGTCACATGAAATAATGACTCCTAGATCCCTTTCATCCTCATTAGTTTCTAATATAGTGCCATTAATGATATACTGAGTTTTTGGGTTTTTGTGCCCCAAGTACATGATTTAGCATTTTTTGGCATTAAACTGCAGTTGCCAAACTCTTGACCATTCCTCCAGTCTACCTAGATCATCCCTAATTTTCTGTACCCCTCCTGGCATGTCTACCCTAGACCATAGCCCTACCTTAACATCTCTGTGTATAGACGTAGGCGACAGATGTGCGGACCTGCCTAATCAGCCCATACTGTACAATTTAAATGCCACCCCCCCACCCACATTGCGTATTCTCGCACGTTCGGGATGTTGTCATGCCCTGAGGTACAGAGTTTTGCACGTGCAGGAATCATCACTGTGTGCAATGAGATCTGGCTAAACACGGCCCTGGGGCTTTTTCACATGATTACCATTCCAATACTCAAACGTGTATATGTTACATTATAGTGTAAGTCAGTGGTATCACAACTTTTTTTTGGGGGGAGGGTGAGAATTTAGCCCTCCCACTGGCACCCCCTCTCTTCTTTGTGCGCCCCCCACTCTTTGTTGTGCAGTAACTGTATTTGTGCTGGACAAAGGGGGTGTGGATAACTCATTGTGGGCGTGGTCAAGCCATTGGGGGGTATGGTCCACCCAGTACTCTGATCATGTCTGCAGGCCCCTCCCAGTACTGCTATGTGTCTACAGCCCCCCAGGATGATTCCCCATCATGTCTTACCAGCCTCCCATTATGTACCTCCAGCCCCCCTTCAGTATTCCCCATCATGTGCCTCCAGCCCCCCTCAGAATTACCAATCATGTGCCTCCAGCCCCTCTCAGTATTCTCCATCATGTGCCTCCAGCCCCCCTCAGAATTACCCATCATGTGCCTCCAACCCCGCCAGTATTCACCATAATGTACCTCCAGTCCCCCTCATTATTCACCATAATGTGCCTCCAACCGACCCCCAGTATTCCCCATTATGTGCCTCCAGCTGACTCCCAGTATTCACCATAATGTGCCTCCAGCCTCTCCCCAGTATTCCCCATTATGTGTCTCCAGCTGACTCCCAGCATTTACCATAATGTGCCTCCAGCCGACCCCCAGTATTCCCCATTATGATTCTCCACCCGACCCCCAGTATTCACCATAATGTGCTTCCAGCCTCTCCACTTTTTCCTTACCTTCCCTTCCTCCTTCACAGCACTCTTTCTGCATACAGTAAGCGCTTATACAGGAAGTTCCGGTATGAGCTGCTGCAGCTGTGAACAATGCTCTATGTAAATACTGCGGCAGCTCATACAGGAATGTCCTGTATGACATGAGCGCTGCAGTCTGCAGATCAGGGAGCGCCGGCTCTGGACAGTGACAGGCACTCTCCCGCCGCACACCGTAAATTTTTTGGGTGGCGCCGTGCCCTCCTGCCCCCGCCATTCCAGCGCCTCTGGTGTAAGTGTGTACTAATGATCATGCCTGATCATTGCAAAATACAAGACATTGCTGGATTGTGTCTTCTAAAATTTCCAAGTGGTGCAATCAAACGGTCATGATTCTTACCTGCTTCAGACGATTCCCATTCTTCTTCCTGCTGCAGACCCGCCTTTATGGGCAGACATATCGTTGCAGCAGGTGGTTATGGGAAAGGCAACGGAAGGTGATTGGGACTTCAATCATGGGCTAAACTGGTAATGATGGGCCGTATGCAGAGTTTTCCGATATGTTCTACTGCGCATGCGCAGTAATTCTGTAACGTAATCTACGTTACTTGTTGCAATGTAGAGTGTGTATACGCGGTCTTTAAGATTGTGTATACGCAATCTACATTGCAACAAGTAACGTAGCTTACGTTACTGAATTACTGCGCATGCGCAGTAGAACATATCGGAAAACTCTGGCCGCACTTTTAGTGCGGCCGGAGCTCTGCATACGGCCCAATAAGTGCATAAATCGGATGTCTTGACGGAAGTACGCAGGCAGATGGAACTGAGTTCCATACGATAGAAGATCCATCCAAAATAACAGGACTTCCCCTCCACTCACCAAAAGTGCACAAGGTGGATGGGGGGGATATTGATGTTACAGTATTTACAGTACAGGCATGTTTAACTCCTTCCACGTGGATCAGAATTCAAATGGACCACTGATCTGCATGTCACAGTTTAGGCTGTCCTATTAATATTGAACCGTAATCACAGATCCGGTTTTGCGTGTGGTTGTGTGCGTATTTTTAGGATCGGATGAACTTCGCATGTGTTGTAACTTTTTCCACGCACATTAAGTAGTATTTATGCACGTAAGTACTTTCGGTACGGACTTGGGAATCGCTCTTAGGGACATACTGTTATGAGAACGGTTCCAGGTCACGGAGTCTATGTTGTCAGGTGGTGTTCCCCAGAGCCCCTGATGGTGGGATTGGACTTGGCTGCGCGCAAACAACAAGTCACAGTCCCCAGAACCGGACTCGTAGGATGGCGGCCGGACAGGCGGCACTCAGGTTGGCGGCCGGACAGGCGGCACTCAGGTTGGCAGCCTTGGGCTGGGCAGCGCGGTGAGGAACCTCGGGCTGGGCAGCGCGGTGAGGAATAATAATTATTATTCTTATTAATATTTTTTTTATATTATTTTTATTTATTAATTATTATTATTATAACTTTTTAAGCAAAACATTTTTCAAATAGTTTTAACATCTTCTCACTCAACCTGGAGGAATAATAATTATTATTATTCTTATTAATATTTTTTTATATTATGTTTATTTATTAATTATTATTATTATTATAACTTTTTAAGCAAAACATTTTTCAAATTGTTTTAACATCTTTTCACTCAACCTGGCTGGGTGAAAACACATTTGGGATATAGGCACAGCTCCCAACATCTAGAATCCCAAGAGTGGGACAAAATAAGTCTGGTTGCTTTCCACATTTCAGGCAGTTATGATAACATTACCTCTTATATCTTTTATTCCTATTCAGCCCAAAGAAGATTATAATTTTTATGAGAACTTCTTTAAATCCTAATTGGAACTACCGTAAAGTTTAAAAGCAAAGTACAAACATAGTGAAGGTATATGAGTTGGTAGACACTGTGACTATCTCCTCTTCCAGGTCTTACTAATTACATCACAATATTAAGAGTTTAAAAGAACCTTAAGACATTTTGTATTTTAGTAACTGAAGAGACTTCAGAAGGGCGTTCTTCTGAAGTGATGAGGGTAGGTTTTTATCTCACTTTATAAAATCATTTTATCCTTCTCAGTTAAAAAGAAAAGGCACAATTAATACAAAGCTCCAGCAGGGTTTGTGTTGAGTATGAAATTTAGAATTAGGAAACAATTTCCGCGATGGTATCTTGTTTTCTGAGGTTATGTGTGGATATATTGATATGTGCACTGTGAATGAGGATTGTCTGATTAGTATGTGGCATCATGCACACTAACCCAAACCTTAGACATAAAAGTTGGTAACAATGGACCGAATCCAAATCTCCGCTACTGCTGCGATTGTTGCTCTTAATGCTAGTGACTATGGGCCGTATTCAGAGATCCGTCTGGTGATCGGGCCAGAAATATACGCACCTACGGAGCAAGTCGGAGCAGGTTACACCCACCAAAAAATGCAGTCACTCGCCTTGCTTTCTCCGTGCGGACGTAAAGTTAGACCTGCATTGACTTGCCCTAACTAACCGCACTCACTTCCGACCTTATGTGTCTTAGGTGCGTATATTTCCGGCCCTATAACTGTAAGCGCGCCCACGTTCCATCATCTAAATGCTTCCCCCCCCGCCCATTTCTATGCAAATCCTTCGGTGCGTATATTTCCGTCTCACTTAGGTGCGGATTTTTCCACGCCTGATTCAGAAGTTCTTCCCTTAGACATTTCCACTCTTATCCTCTACGTTGAAGGCGTATAAAAGTTACTACGCATACGCAGTTGATTTAAAATTGATCCGATTCTAAAAATACGCACAGAACTTTAGTGAAAAACAGATCTCTGAATACGGCCCTATATATTTTATGCATGGTTGCCAACTCTCCTGGAATGTCTGAGAGAGCCAGCAAATCTCCAACAATGGGATTGAGGCCGTGATTTAAAGCAAATCCAGACCAGATCGAGGCCTCTGTGTTGTGGGTGTTTCCCACATAAATTTAAGAAGCCAGCAGCTTGACTTACTATATTGCAATGGTCTTTGCTTTGTTTTGTTTTAAAAAAAAATATTGGGCCAGATCCAGACCTATGTTTCTATTACGTTTCATCGCGGAGCGTATTTATGCTAGCGTATTTTCTATGCGCTCCCTTAGACACTCCCCTTGCTCGTACGTACTTTGGCCGTTTTACGCTTGCCAAACCCTACCTTAACTTTTCACAGCGTACGTTTAGAGTTACGTGACGTAACATCTGCCGCGCATGCGCAGTACATACAAAACAGCGCTTTTACGTCACCGTCTAGCGCACTTAGTTCTGGATCTACCCCCCTGTTTGCTTCTATTTTTGTATTCTTCTGAATAAATTCACATTATGTTTTTATTTCTCTACATTCAATGCTTCAAACTTCATGGTTTATGTGACCTTCAGCTCATTGCTGTTATGTGCACTTCCACATAACAATAAAAGTCAAATACATTCTATAAAGTGTCTTTCTATTAGGACTCAATATTTTCCAAGCCCTGGTGCTCACACATTTCATCAAAGCCATTTGTGGTCATCTCTTGTTGCATCGCAGATAGCAATCATTTTCTATGGCAGCAGCTTTATAATGTCCTGATTGTCTTTATGTGCTGCTCTGTAATTATGAATTTTGGGCTTATGTTACGTTTTTCAGATAGTTAATATGAACATCAGTGATCCCTTTTCCTATATCCTTTCTATAGGAAATCTATGTGTACCTTGCATGTTCTTCCTGTGTCTGTGCTGGGTTTCCTCTGGCTGCTTCCACACTCCACATGCTAGTAGGTTAATTGGCTGCTAACAAAAATGAAACCTAGTTTGTGTGTATGGAAGTGAATTTAGAGTGTAGCAAAGGGACTGATGTGCTGATGTGAATGACAAATATTTTCTGTATAGCGCTGTGGAAAATCGGTGCCACTATATAAATAAACATGAAGAATTTTGATATTGGAATATAAAAAGCACCGTTTAGCAGTTTGGGAACATTATAATGACTCTTTTTAGGGGTAGGGCACCCAGTACAGTGAGGCCTAGAAAACCCACCTCATGATGTTTAAAAACACTAATATTGTTGCACACATAGGCCTGGATTCACACTACTGGACGTATTGCATAAACGTTCCTATTTGACAGTTTTTTGCTATTGCGCATGCGTGGTAATTTTTTACCGTGTTCTACATATCTTTTCATTACGTAGTTTGTGTATATGCAGTCTTTAAGACCGCATTTACGCAATCTACGTAACGAAAAGATACGTAGATTACATAAATTACCACGCATGCGCAATAGCAAAATGTCAAATACGGACGTATAAGCAATACGTCCGGTAGTGTGTTGCCCTGCCATAGACGGAACATTGATGTTGTCATATAATGTTACAAATACAGCAGTTTGCTTTAGAGAGGCAGTAACAAGCAGGTTTAACTTAAAGAAATAATCACATGGACAACAATATGGCTTTTATAGGGGGCATAGATTTATTAATTGATAAATGTACGGACTATGAATTTAAGAATGAAAAGGTGGCACTGATAGCTGGTGGGAGTCAGCTAAGAGGAGGTAAATCGTAACGGAGGACATAAACCCCCTACCCTCGGTGCTCCGGAGGTAATGGTCAACGCAAGAGCACAACCCCTGTCATACTGCACAAGGACCCGGGAGGCAAACCGGGAACCAGCCAGATGCCTTAGCTTCCTGCTTCATCTGGAAGGGGTGTGTCTTCCCTGTACCATACCTCAGACCTTAGCCTAGCGCTAGATTTTGCAATATTTTACAATATGTTAGAAAAACAACTTAGGGAGGGAGGGAAGAAAATTTCTGAAGAGGCTGGATACCAGCCTACTGAACTAATACATACCCCTACTATAAAGCCCACCCCTTGGCCGACCCCCTAACCATCTTACCACCCATAATTGGTTGAGCTAAAACCCCAATATGCCTGGTCTTCCTGCCTAGCAGTCAGGTGTTCATACTCGTTCATGCCCATGTTGGGCAGTCTCTCATTTTTGTGTGAACAAAGCTCCAGCAGGCTGGCTTATCTTCACTGTGAGCCTGGCTTCTTCATTCAGATCATCATCATTCAGAGTTATGAACAATTTAATGGTGAAAATACAGTATGTCCAGTGTAGCTGTGGCCCTATTGATGGCTATACAGTATGTATATTTTTAAAAATCCCTCCCAGCTTCTGTTTTATGTGTAAGTGCATCATCATCATTACTGTCACTATCATTGGTACAAGACACAGGTCATCGCAGTTTCATATGCTTAAAGTAGTAATGATTATGTTCTTTTAAACCGGACCACCCCCTCTTCCCCCACCACGCTCCACCTGCTTTGTTTGCAAGGTGTTATATGCTTCATTTGATCACATTTGTGCATAAAGGAGCTGATTCTGAGTCAAAATATAAAGCCTGTCATAGGTGTAAGCACCACAATTTGCTGATTCTGAGTCAAAATATAAAGCCTGTCATAGGTGTAAGCACCACAATTTTTAGCACTGAGCATGTGCAGTATTAGAGCAAGCTTAAATACTGTTCATAAAGGACCTGATCCACATGTATAAATCTGTAAGATCTGTTTTAAAGTTTCATTATATTTTAATAAAAACATGGGAGTGCATAGCTCCCAACTGTCCCGATTTCCGCCAGACAGTCCCGATTTCGGTGCACTGTCCCACCCGTTGTCTTGTTTGTCCCGATAAGCAGAGAATTTTTTTTTCTCATTTATTTGAGCTGCAATTAGCCAGTTGTCCAGCAGGTGGCGCTGTGACGCTCTGGTAGAGGAGGCTCCGCACACAGGAAATCACCTCTGCAGAGTTCCTGAGTGTCACTGTCTTCAGCCAGTATCCAGCATGTCTCCCCTGCTACAACTGCCCTGCTCTGGACTGGTGAGTGACCTGGGGCCCTTTACCCTATGCTTTGCTTGTCCTATCTGCATGGGCTGTGGATAGCTGTGGAGGGATACAGATAGTGAAAGGACCAGGGAGACTAACAGCCATAACAAGGGAGTAGGTGAAGGCTGGCACTGTCAATGGGGGGCAGATGTAGGCTGTCAATTGGGGGTAGACATCACATGAAATATGACTCCCCTGCAATCAACATGGTTTAGCCCTTGAGTAACTAAGTTCATGCACTTAACAAGGTCTGGATCCAGCCCTGTTCTTTTAAACCGGATCACCTCCTCTTCCCCCACCACTCTCCACCTGCTTTGTTTGCAAGGTGTTATATGCTTCATTTGATCACATTTGTGCATAAAGTAGCTGATTCTGAGTCAAAATATAAAGCCTGTCATAGGTGTAAGCACCACAATTTTTAGCACTGAGCATGTGCAGTATTAGAGCAAGCTTAAATACTGTTCATAAAGGACCTGATCCACATGTATAAATCTGTAAGATCTGTTTTAAAGTTTCATTATATTTTAATAAAAACATGGGAGTGTGTGTGCAATCAGAATCCAGATCAGCACCAGCTCAGGGCTGTGTATCTACCTGCACTCTTCTGTAATGAGTCCTGCTAATATTACTGGACCAGATGCAGATTACCGTTATCTCTGAGCGCAGTCAGCAGACATCTGAAAATAAATCCCGCTCTATCCAGTTTTCCGTACGAGTGTATAAAAGGCAACTCCTTCGCTCACACAGAGTTCCATCAGGTGACACCTTAACATCCATACTCGCTTAAAATATGGCTGGATAGGGTGACCTGTGTAGGGCGCGCCTATACTGTACAATTATAATAGCATCCACCTGCCACCAGCAGTTGCACTCTTCCCACCATTGGAACCTCGTTGGCATGCAAATCAGTACAGAAGTCTGGATCTAAGGATCCAGGTTTAAACTGAAATCATGAAGTTTGCACACGTGTAAATGTTTTATTTAAGTAAATTTAACAGAAAGTCATCTTAAATCTAAATATTACAGTATTGTTCATAAGTGCTATAAAGAAGGCAATTTAAATGACAAAAAAAAATCCAGATCCTTTAAAACAACTAATAAACCACAACTGCATCTACATGTGTAGCCTGCTGCATCACAAACATATTTCCTGTGTTTACGGGGGCATGCAAACACATGGCGCATACAACTGCAGTTTTGTAGCCCAAGATAAGTACGCAATGGTGTAAGTTTTTCCCAGGTGCCCAGAGGCAAGGAGGCGGGGTGTGGCACTGGCGTGATATCATGGTGTCCTGCAGTGCATTCCTGGGAACAGGTAAGGTTAATCCTTTTAACATACAGGCTTGGGCCCATAATTGGAGCATTCAAAAGCTAAATCCAGGACAGGTCACTGCACAAGGGGGGCAGTGGAAGTGTTAGCACCTGGACCTCAGTGCTTCCATTGCCTCCAGTACTTCCACCACTGTAAATACGGCAGGTAGGGTATATACACTGCGCATACAAGTTTAATGCAGTTACCGGACCAGAAAAGTTACCTTTCTCACAGCAAATCAAATGCAGGTGCAGGGTACTTCACTGTAATGTATGGTGGAAATGATGGTCATGCTATGTGTGAGTCCTTCAGTAACAATGTGATTGAACTATATGTAAAAATATATATATATGAATCTGAACCTAAACATGACCTGTTGCTGGGGCAGATCTGATGCAATTGTGTGGGCCCTTACTGTACACTGTCTATGGGCCCCCCCACAAAACACCTGCAGAAAGCAAGAGGTCATGCAGTGACTTTTGTTTGGGCCTGGATCACACGTAATTGCGGGATTCTTAGCATGCACAGTGCAAAATCACACAGAGATACGCCAGGGTTGCCGACACTCCCAAAATATCCGGGAGACTCCCAAAATTTGGGCAGTTCTCCCGGTATCCTAGGAGAGCCGGCAAATCTCCTGCAAGCCCCGACCAGCTATCAATTATTGCTGTAATCCCTAGAGTTACTAAGGATGGGCGGGGCTTGATGATGTAATCAAGCCCCATCCATCCCATGTAACGCTAGAGATTACAGGAATGATTGAGAGGGACGGGGCTTAATGATGTGATTTGCATAAATCGCATCATTAAGCCGCATAAATCTTGTCATTGAGCCACGCCCCCTGCACAAATCTATGCCTTCCCTCTGGGTTCTCCCGGAGGGAAGCTTTGAAAAGTAACAACCCCAGTGTACACTTAGGTCTTTATCAGACCCTCTGAAGCCAGGCAGCATTTTTACTTTGATGTGTTCTCACAAACTCTGGAGTCCAGCTGTGTTCTAGGCATTATGAAATACACCACATTGTAAATATCCCCCCTCCTCCAGTGTATTGAAATACAGTTGTGTCCACTAGAATTTATGATTTATGACTTTAGTTTATTACAAAAATTACAATTTATACATAAAAGAATAGTTTTCTCATACACTGGAGTTATGTTTAATAACAACCGGCTGTCTCTGAATAAAGATTTTTTAATAATGGAGATGGACAGTTTGCTCAATGCATCTGGCTTTAGGATAGTAATATCATTTATTGTTTCTGCACTTTGAATCAATTATCACTGGGTTTCTTTCCTGTCAGTGTCTTTCTGCTTCCACTAGATAATCAACCATGCAATTGTGCCCCAGACTTTCCCAGGTTGGTGCCTCAGATGACGGTCCTTTAACTTGCACTCTGGTTTAGAATTGTATTGGGGCCATCATGTCATTATTAATAGCTTTCATTTTTNNTCATTATTCATAGCTTTCATTTGTAATTTTTTGGATCAGCAGAAACACATCCGCCTGGAGGAATCTGTAGCAGGTCTTAAATCTCTGTGTCTCTTGTGGAGCTGATTCTTATTTTTCTCACTAATGGCAATAGTAGAAGACAGGAAATTCACCAGCACTTCAAAAGCATTCAAACCAGGACAATACAGTTATTTAACCATTTGTATGTAACAGGAAAGCAGAAGATGTGGTAGTTGGTGTGTAGTTAACATAATAAGCTTTGTCAAAGCACAAAAAGTATTGGTGCTGGCGGAGGGATGGCAGACGGGTTTGGCAACAAAAATCTTGGGGCCCAATACACTAATGTTTTCAGGGTCCTCACCCTTTCATGTTAGGAACAGTTCAAACAAGGAAAAAATACTAATTTGAATGACTAAAACACTCTATAAATGATTTTCAGACTTTATTGTTAATTGACATATTTAAGTTTAAATTGATTTGGGTATTACATTCACTAATTTACTCGCTTGCCATACTATAGTGCATTATAGTGACTGCCACCCAATACTCACTGCATCCTAGTGACTGCCACAGAATACTCATTGCATCCTAGCGACTGCCACACAATACTCACTGCATCCTAGTGACTGCCACACAATACTCACTGCATCCTAGTGACTGCCAATTGAGACTGCATTTAATTTATCACCATTCAATACAGATTGCATCTTTGTAAATACAACACACCATATCAACTCATTTACAGAGGCGTAGGGAGTGCGGCTGGAGCCGGCATCCGGGCACCATGGCAGCTAGCTACACCTCTGCTCAGTTATCATAATTAACAGCCACCTAAAAATAATTGACCCCTTTATGTACTGCCCATTGTTCTTGTTTTTTTTATTGAGAGGAGTTCTGGACAATGTGTAACACCTGTTTGGGTGCCTTTTGAACCACAGGGCATGGCACAAAAGTTCACCTTGCCACCCCTGCCACTGGGCATGGCAGCAGAGAACTGGGTTCCCCACCTGGATCTGAAACATTGGATCAGACCAGCTGGTAAACAGTCTGACAGCTATCTGTGCTTGTACAGAACAGCCACTAGTGTCACAGAATCACAAGGAAAACAACCAGGACCCCGATGGTAATTGGGACTGACTGACTGACTACATAACATACATAGAAACATAGAAAGTGATGGCAGATAAGAGCAACATGGCCCATCTAGTCTGCCCATTTGTTTATTCAAAACTATAATGTACCTAGACCCTATTTACCCTCAATTTGGTTTACAATTTTGGATACCCTTATATTTATCCCAAGCATGTTTAAATTGTTCTACTGTATTGGCCTCAACCACCTCAGATAGGAGGCTATTCCACTTATCCGCTTTCAGTTCAGTGAAGTAATTTTTCCACACATTTCCTTTGAATCTACCACCCTCCAGTTTATATCCATGTCCTTGTGTTTTATTACACCTTTTCTTTTAAAAAATGGTACCCTTCTCTAGCTGGTCACAACCCTTGATGTATTTGAAAGCTGCTATCATGTCCACCCTCTCCCTTCTCTGTTCCAAGCTATACATGTTTAGTTCCTGTAGCCTTTCTTGGTATGATTTGTTACAAAGG
>WWET01003931.1:25024-36515 GCA_011038615.1 Limnodynastes dumerilii | reverse complement strand
GTAATAGAACACGAGGGCATGAATATAAACTGGAGGGTGGTAGATTCAAAGGAAATGTGCGGAAAAATTACTTCACTGAAAGGGTGATAGATAAGTGGAATATTCTCCCATCTGAGGTGGTTGAGGCCAATACAGTAGAACAATTTAAACATGCTTGGGATAAATATAAGGGTATCCTAAATTGTAAACCAAATTGAGGGTAAATAGGGTCTAGGGTCAGTATAGGTGTAAATAAACAAATGGGTATACTAGATGGGCCATGTGGCTCTTATCTGCCGTCACTTTCTATGTTTCTATGTTTCACTTTCTATGTGGTCTGGCATTCATCAGAACCCCTAATGGTGGAGCCGTTCTTGGCTGCACATCACAGCAGGTCGCTAACAGGTATCAGCCCTGAGGTTGTGGAGGAAGCCAGGCTGATGGCTGATGCCGAGGGGAATGACAGATAGGGAACCGTGAGGTAAACATGAGGAATGGAGCCTGGAAGAGATGTACCATGGCTCAGTACAGAAGACAGGATCCAGGAACAAAGGAGCACAATGAACAGAGACTTGAACAGAAGTACTGCAACTTAGTGCCATGCACAGGATCCACAATGGGACACGTGAAGAACGCTGGAGTAATCACACACGAGGCAAACCAAGTGAGCCTAACACTCTAACACTGGAAAGCAGGGCTGATGTGATTAAGTGGACTGATCATAATGACTTCACCTGTGCAGGGCCTGTGCTGTTCTGAGATGTTGCTAGGCAGCAGCACACCTGCAAGGCACTAATCACAGCACCAGAGAGGAGAACAGGATTGGCTGAAAAGGTATGAACTGTGATAACTAGTCTGTGCATGCATGGCCCGGAGATTCATCTGCAGATGCATGAGTAGGAGCGAGTGCCTTCACATTTGCAGCTCTGACAGTACTATTGCCTGAAGTCATTTATTAAGACACATGGAAGCCTATTTAACAAACATATGTCCAAACTTTTAAGTTAAGAATAATTTTTATTTAAAGGTTTCAGATATTCAGACAGCGTTTCATCCCCATCATTTTATTGGCATGGGGTCCTGATCATATTAATGAAACTGTGAAAGTATAATTCAGCTACAGACATAATAAAAGATCTTCTACAGATGTTCAGCAGCTCTTAACTGATTTCTTATTAGTACAACAAGCATTTCTGAGCATCAAGGTTAACATTTTAAGTCACTGTTTGCATGAATAAACTTGAAATACTTCATAATATCTAAGCTTGTATATGGTCAAACATAATCACCCTATTTCAATTTTATTTTTATTTGATAAAGTCTACATATGAATGACACTGGATTAAGGACGCCATAGTTACATTTTCTTAATATACCCATATCTATAAAAGGAAGGTTAGCACACACTTACTGTAATTTTAAATACTAAAACTCTTCCACTTGAGACCAAAACGATTTCAATGGAAAAATTGGGACTAATATGCACATTTTCTGCCCAAATCTTTTTGAGTACAGCCTCCTGATCTGGGCATTAGAGCATCATGTAAATTTGAATAGCTGCTTTGATGAATGAATCTTTGTCCTTCTTATGAATGACTTAGTGATCTACATGTTGAAACAGGTCATGAATAAAGGTCAGCAAGTTTGCATTACCTATTCGTTTTGCTCATTGCCTTTGACTATGTACCTATATCTCACACTGAGCTCTCCTTTATTGCATAACCATTACCTCGGGCCAAGCAGAGACGTGGAGTAAAATATTCAAAATGCTTAATTTCGCATCAATGTTAGGCCCTTTGGGGATTGTCAATAGAAGCAGTTAAGGAGAGTTAAACAACTTGCATATTATAATTGGATGTATCATATTCTGCTTGTTGTGCATTATTTTCCTCCAGCGTTAAAACCCCAGCAGGTCTGAAGTGGCTTAAACCTGCCTGTGTAATAATCTGTATCCTGTGAAATGAATTTGATTAATAAGTTTATTGTAATTTAAGCAGCCGTAGGCAGATTTTGTTTATTGCCTATGCAAACCTCTTTGTCTTTATATACAGAACCCGATGGTTTAATTGCAGTTTTATACGTCACTGGAAGAGTGAAGAAGAGTGAAAAATCATTTTGTAGCATTCAGACAATAAACATAGCCTAATAGTTATATATAGAATATCATTATTTTACAGTTAATATCTATGAACTCATTTGTTAGCATTTTCTAAGCTTTAACGTTTCTACCAGGAAATCTACACATCCTGCTTTAACGGTTCAATATTCTTTGTGAACTATGTAGGCAAATGAAGGAAAGCTTTCTAGTTGCCAAGTAAATTCCCCTGGGGTGGGAATGGGGTTCTAATCATTATGCTTAGTGGTGGCCAGCCACTCTCTTGAGACCAACCTTTTTTTGAGTCTGGTTGCTTATGTCTAAAACCGTCTCTACAAATTCCTTGTGTGGTATGGATTAACCCCATGAATTCAATGAATGCAAATTATACACTTTGTCCCATCTGAAAGGAAACCTTTTTAGAGGCCATGTTATACTAGAGGTACTATATGTGTCCTATACACCTCCTGTTCTTGTGTGCCCATTGCCCAATCCGACACAACAAGCTCGCCCCCTACAGCAGGCCTGGTCTGGCCAACCTGTGGATCTAAAGATGAATGGGTATAGTTGATTCCTGACAAAACATGCTGGTATTTCCAGATTCCTAGCTGTATAGGCCAAACTTTTGGATCAATTTTAGAAGCCGGGTTCTACCACACTATGATGTAAATTATAACCACACTACAGTACCAAAAAGTTATATTACTTTAAATTGGTTTGAACAATTTGAAACACTTATGAAGCACATAGGCATGCCTCAAAACAGGGATTTATATACGTAATGCACATTAAACTTTACAAGTAATAATAGACCATTCCTCGCCACATCATAGTGTTTAAAAGACAAAAATCTTGAATGCATCATTTAAAATCATGTTTATATTAGAAAAACAAGGCGAAATAAACATTGTAAAAATGGTGACCCCCAACATAAATCAACAGATTTCAATAATGAATACAGACCCGAGTTATTAAGCGTAGGGAGGGTAAGCATACTGCCTAGGAATAGGTGAAGAGCAGGTCGTGAGAACGCTATCATATATCTATATATATCTATATATATCATATATATAGGTTGAGATTGTTTCTTTGAGATAGTGGTGCTCTGTATTCTTTATATGCTGTAATTTTTTGAATGTTTCTTACTTGCAAACTGTATTTATTAATGAAATCTATTGTTTTATGCCTGACAGCAGCCCATCACTGCACAGCTCTCTGCAAAAAAGTAAGAACGTCTGTGCATGAGATGCATATACAGTACTCTATCTTATCTTATGGTGTGTTCATGTACCTATATTTAATGCATTACTGTTATGGTTTGTGCGAGTATCAGACATGTATCTTGTGTGTGACATATATGTTATGTGTGGTATGCATATATGGTGTGTGGGTAGGTGTTATGCCTACATAGTATGGTGTGCGTGTGTTTGATGCTTTTATTGTATGGTGTGGGGCATTATTGTATGCCCACTGTTAAGTAAAGTTTGCCCAATGTTGTAAAGTTAACTTTGGTGACAACTCTGCCTGCAGCAGGATTCCTTGACCTTTGTTTTTGACCATCTATTAAATATTGACTATCTGTGTGAAGTAAAAACCACTGGGGGAAACCACAACTTTTAAATAGAAAATATCTATAGAGGTATGTTTAAAAAAACATTAGACTTTGGACCGATTCCCTGAAACTCCATTTGTCCCTAATACAGTGTCCTGGCAATAAGAGAGGTTAAAGTGACATTGTCTACAGTCAATATAGTTAAATAAGGGATACATAGACTTTAATATGGGTTTTTCAAACTAAATTTGAGGTTCTGTTAATTCACCCTATGAACTGCTATCTAGGTCAATAACTGGAGACTAATATCACGTTGGTCAATTAGAGAGTGATTTAACATCAAAAGACTCTATTTTCCTCTACAAGCTTTGTAGGACAGAGAGAAGAAAAGTACATTCATGCAGATAGCTGCTGTCAGACAGACACTTGGAACAATTGTATAGTAATTGGTAAAACTTCTTTTGAAAGCAACCAGTCCATTGTGAGCCTGGTAGAAAGTCAAAGTCAGATAAAAAGGAGAGTACAATACATCCAATGTACAATGTATGTATTCAAAGGTGATGCTACAGTGTGTTTTGTGCAACCAAAGAGGACAGTAATTGTCCTGGCAACACACTCCTTTGAATCAGTGGCTATGTAATAAATTGTATATTTTCAGGCCATCATCATAGATGCCCAGCAGGTGAATTCTTTAGAGCCCTGAATTTTTAACTTGAATGCATGTAAGTTTAATGTACTAGCGCAGGCGTTCTCAACCCTGTCCTCAAGTACCACTAACGGTCCAAGTTTTTTAAATCTCCTTGCTGGAGGTGTGCTCATAACTGACAGTTACATTTTGAAAGCTCCACAGGTTTTACAGGGAGACCTACAAAACATGGACCGTTAGTGGTTCTTTAGGACGAGGTTGAGAACCTAGTACTAGAGTATTCAATCTGGGGGTGTGGGGCGACGATCTGAACGGCTGATTTTCGAAACTGTCGTTTTCTGTTTGCAACTGGCTGGGATTTTGATTTCATATGCCTCGATGAGGCATAGCAATCGATCCATGGAGCACCGAAAGCTCCGTGCTCCAAAAAGTGAGTTGAAATAGTCCCCCCACTCCTTTCCCTAATTCTTACCCTAACCCTTCCCTCTCACTACCCTAACCCTAACCCTCCTTTCCTAGCAGCCTGACCCTAACCCTCCATCTCCCGCAGCCTGACCCTAACCCTCCCTCCCCTGCAATCTGACCCTAACTCACTCTCCCCTTCAACCTGACCCTAACCCACCATCTTCCGCAGCCTGACCCTAACCCTCCCTCCCCTGCAGCCTGACCCTAACCCTCCCTCCCCTGCAGTCTGACCCTAACTCACCCTCCCCTACAGCCTGACCCTAACCCTCCCTACCCCAAACAGATAGCTTACTCACCTGTCCCTTGGTCCGGCGCTACCAGCGGCAGAGGTGCGGCGGAGGAATATCGAATTTCCGAAGGAGAATGGGTGAAGTATGCCAAACGGCATCCCCTGCTTTTTCAGACTTATTGCTACCAGATTTCCCACTTGGGTACACGCAGGCTCTAACTAAGCGCTATGGGGTAGATCCAGAACTACGTTTGCAATACGTTTACTCGCGTAGCGTATTTATGCGTGCGTACCTTCTATACACTCCCCTTGTCACACCCCTTGAATGTACAGATTTTGTCCAAGATACGCTTTCCAAACCCTACCTTAACTTTTGGCAACGTTACCGATGTGATCCGCACACGTACGTATGGGCAACACGTATTTATATAGCTAAGCACGCCCATACTGTACACTTTAAATACAAACCCCCGCCTACATAGCGTATTTCAGACGTATTTTTGTGAAACGTAAAATTGGCACGCCCACACGTAAGTATTTACGTGACACATACGTGAATGGCCCATACGTTCACATTTACACTACGTTACGGAGCGTATTTTCTATGGTGCGCATGCGCAGTACTTACTAAAAGGCGATTTTACGTCTCCGACACGCGTACATTCGCTCACAAGTGTTGTCCTGGATCTGGGCCTATATTCTTAAGACTTGTATCAACATACTGACAATTGTCATTTATCTCATGCAGCAATGTTTATTTCTCTCCGTAACCATTCGCAACTTGAAGTGAATTAATTTTCATGCGCCTGGATTGCTTAACTTTAAAAGACTTTATTAATATTAAAATCATTTCCACGTTATACAATGCACTGTTAACAATTTAATAGACTGGTGATCCTATTCTTCACCACAGCGACTTTTGTATATACTGCTACCAACAATGTTTGCCATTGGCTTTATAAAACCTTATTCCAAGTACTCAACTACTAACTATTATTTCTCATAAGTGTAAAATTTTTGTATGTCTTTTGACTGTAACACTCTATTTTTGTATCATCTATAGTTTATAGTTGCATTTTGAAGCGTTTATGGTAATTCTTACATTTAAAGGATAGACAGCACTATGACAGCATAGATAGGCGCTATGATAGCACAGGTGACAACTGACATGATGCCTACCACAGAGACAGTGCAATACAAGACAAGCACTGACACATAGGATAGTTAAAGAAACTGACGTACTTGGTATGTGCTACTAGGTATGTGCATGTAGCTTCCTAAGGTTATTCTAGGCTTTCATTTTCAATAACTCCCCTATGCACATTGCAACCAAAATGTATTTGTATAAAATGTAAAGATATAAAAAGGGTTCTGATATGAAGTGTTGACAGTCAAATTGTAGACAGGTAGGTCAATATGTAGACAGCTGAGTATTATGTTAGTATTTGTGTGTAACATCTGTAAACTTAATGTAATAAAGGCAGCTTGTGAAACAATATAACTTATATATGAATATATATGCTATATGTATGTAATATTAACATAGGGCTACATCCAGATTAGCAAAGAGTGGGGTGTTTGGAGGGCTCAGCACATGTGCCCTCCAGTTGTTACGTGCGTTTTTACACACCTAACACCAATCATACGTAACTTAGTTCCATATGATGGGAATTGTGAGGGAGCTGTGCTTCCCCTCCGCCTGCTAAGGTGGGCAGGAGGAAGCAATTAAATTGTACAGTGTGGGTGGGATAAGGTAGTTATGAGTGTATCAGAGGTCAGACGAACCTTATGGCAGTGTAAGTCTCATAATGTCCACATGAGAGAGAGGAATGACAGGGAGACAACCTGAGGAATGTTCATAGAGAACGGAAACGCGTCGGTGAACGGTCAGACTCTTTGAGGACTCTTGCTTGGCAGATTACTACTTGTGTTAAGTTGTGACTACAGCCCGGCCCCTTTAACATCTTCTATGCAGCACTTCTTACATCATCCACCAAAAAACGGACTGCAGCAAGTAAGCTCCTGTACATAGGAGAGTTTTTTTTCTAAAAGACTTCTAAGATTTTTTATTAATTTCATCTACTAACCATTTATGTGCCTAATTTGAACTTCTCAATTTTTTTATATATTTTTTCAACTTTTTTTCTATTTTCTAATTATTGATATTTTTAATCTATGGAATAAAAACCTTATATTTTATATTATACACAATTTTCTCGATTTCTTGCCTACAAGGAGTAGCGCCAGTAGATAACAGACATTTGCTATACAGTTTTACAGATGATAGGTAAAATCACTCCTGTTGTTGGCAGCAACACCCTGAGTGGAGCGCTATTATTACAGATTGTTTTTGCGATACAAGGAGTGACAGGGAGAGTTCACTCCCTTCCATATGTAAAACCCTTGCACGAACGGAAAGCGTGCAGGGGTCTGGATCAGGTCTATAATACTTAAATGTCGACATTTTCACCATTCTACAATTTGACCTGTCAACATAACAACCGGCAAGGATAAATCGTAAACTTTACCATGTTTTAACACAGCTTTCATCCTTCTTAAAGTATTATCATGCCACTTGCTGTTGCATATGTAAAAGATGTGTTCACAAGTGCATTAACCCAGTCACACATAACACCTCAATTCAGGTTAAAGATGTGATTTGATGGATATGTGTGAAGGCCTGCATTCATATTGACTTGTTTTCTTCCCTCTGTATGTCTTCTCTTGTCTCTGCATTGCTAGCCATCAATACATCATGCTTACCATGCCTGTGATTCCATCCTCATTGCTGCTTTTTTATTTGCAAATCTTTTGACTGTGATAAATGTTATTGTCTTTGCATAATCCGGTCTAATAAAGCAGAGAAAATATATATATGACAGCAGTTTACATAGTGCCCTTTGCTTTGTCTCTCCGAGGATTTGCATTTCCATGAATTTTAAGCAGCTGTTTTTGTTTTTTGTTCAGAGAGCAAGACATGACAGTTTTCTGATTTGTTACATTGGCTTCATTCTTAACAAAAAAAAAAAAATTCTATTGGGCAAAGAGTTAAGTTTGGTTTTGCTAAATTAGACCCATTTCAAATGTAATTAAGTTATATATAATTTATCGTAGAAGACAGAGGCTGTATCCAGATTTCATCATTTTTTCCCAAGTTTCCGTGTTTTTGTTTGATTGCAGCTGCGTTTTTGTTTTTTGTGTATGGTAACCAAACAAAATGTTTTCTGACACATCCAGGCTAAAAAGAAATGATATATCTGACACCTTCCAGTAAAGTGGCAGGTTGCTATCACAAGTTGGTGTTCCTCCTTAGTACGTTGTATAGTGAAGGCTATACAAAACTGTCAATGTAGGCTTTTAGATTTAGGGAAAGGCTATACAATGTGTACTGTATATGTATTGAGCCCGGGCTGAGAAGGGGCAGGGGTCACCGCTGAGAATTGCTCTTTATCGAAAAGGCTGTTTTCGACCCTCTTTTTTTGAAGATTAAGCTGGTTACAAAACTGCCTGCCCTGCCGCAGACAGGTAAGCTCTGCTCTCTATTTCCCTAACCCCAACCCATATGTTAATTCTTACCCTAACCCTCCCCTTCCATTACTCTAACCCTAAGATTCCCTTCTTCACAGCCTACTAACCCTAAGACTCCCTTCCTTGCAGCCTAACCTTAAGTCTTCCAGAATCTTCTAGCAAGGCATACCAAGATAGATGACTGCCAAATGGTGAGTCTATACTACACTTTATTCATTTATAAAATGACACACTACATAACACATAGGGGATTTTATAATGACTGGCCACCATTTTAGTTAAAATTACAAAGGGGGACACATTATTTACATTGTATTTTTGTTTATATATATGTTTAAAAATGTACATTATGTGTGTTTAGGGTGTGATTTTTTTTTACAACACATAGCTAAGCATCTTTTTAACCCTTGACAGGCTGATGCTTAAAGTACTATAAGGCACAGCATGGCCACAAACACATGGCCATGCTGTGCCTTATAGTACTATCTACGTCAGCATGATAAGGGTTAGAAGGATCGTTGTTGATTTTTTAATGGACATTTGCCATGCTTTTAAACATAAAAACATGGTGAATTTACCATTGAAAAATCGATTAACTTCGACAGCGATTACTAATCGCCAGACAAAAGCGCAGCATAGTAAATGTGTCTGGCGATGCATAATCGCTGCAAAAAAAAAGATTTTTGTAAATGAGACCCTTAGAGTCAGGCTGCGGGGACAAGCGGGTTAGAGTTAGGTTAATAGAAGGGAAGGGTAAGGATTAGGAGAAGGGTTGCTAAACACTTTCCTTCATCCTGGAATGATCCTGGCACTTCGATCCTGCCTGGGAGAAAAACGTCCCTTTTGAAAAAGGGCTGATCTATACAGAGACCCACACTCATATATATGACTTCGCTTTAGTTCATATGCTTGAGACAGTATAACTCCTGACAACAATATGGCCAGGTCAACAATTTACAATTTAGATTGACAAAACTTTGTCCAACGCTACTATACTCTACTCATATAAAATATGTGGTTGAATATTACAAATGTTTATTTTTATATAGGAAAAACATACCCTACAGTACAGCACAGTGTGGAAAGATAGATACAATACATGGCAACAGGGGAGCAGTCCTGGCTTGTTACAGTTTTATCCTGAAAGGAAAGAATGTGTTTTATTGTTGCATTAAGCCACATTCTAAAGTATTAATGATAGCGTCCCAAAATACAAGTTAACGTGATGGACAAACAAAAATTTCTTAAGATAATTTTTCCTTGTCTGATAGGGTTTGACAGGTGTGAAATTGTTCTGCGAATTAGAAAAGCTGAGATGGCACCCTGCTACTAACAGTTATACATGTGTCTGGCCCTGTTCTGCTCAATTACTCCAATCCCCTCCCTCACCCAATACTTGGCAATGACAACCTGTCTTGATTGCTGTGCTTCACCCTAAATGTCCCAATATCTGATCTTCCTAGGAGGTGACTTGCGAGAGCCACGATCTTATGTAGCTATGGACCAAGATGTATAATTAAACAGTTTGCAAATGTGGCAGGTCGGATGTTACAGCAGCGCAAGATTTTGCAATTAACTGAAAATTACAACGACAGTAATTACACTAATTAAGAGTTAGTACTGGCTTTTATTTTCCGGCTAGTTTCCAGCAAAGTTGGTTTGTGTTTGCCACGGCTGTTAATGTTTTTCATGAAATGGAAAATGTCGCTGGTTAAGAGTAGCCAAAAACAGTGTTGTGTGGTTTAACCCTTTCACAGGGAGACAATTACAGTTATCTGAGATATGAACCAATAGGAAAAAGAAGGGAATTAGAATTAGATTAAGACAACAATATTAGCTGTTAAATAAACTGTGGACTATTGCACAAAGAAAAAAATGATCATGCATTTTTATTATTGACAGTGAAAAATGGATCACTGTTTGGTATGGCTACATATCAAAATATGGGTGGGCACTGGGTACACACTGGGGCTTTTTCAGCAGATAATCTTTCCAATCACACCATCAAAAGACCATTTCACCAGATATCTTACCAGTGTGCACTGTCCAAAGATGCTCAAAAAGCACCTTCTAATTTGATATTTTGTCACTCCTAAAATTTCTGATAATGGAAAGATGGACCTGATTCACAATTATATTTAAGAAGGGATATACTGCACATGCGTAGTACTTAATTTACGCAATTTATGTAGGACTAAAGAATGAGAAGGCTCTGAATCACCATTAAGAACCCATTTTCTCAAGGTTCATAATGACTTAAGAATGAAGGGGCATCCCTGGAAAAGTTAAGAACGAAGATAAGAAGATTGGGTGGAGGAAGCCATTTAAATTAGGATATCTGGGCGTGAGTAGGGAAAAATGTTCTTAATTAGCTGCCCTATACACACAACTATGAACCTAAAGATAAGGTAGCTCCATGGCATTCTTAAGTCGGATTTGAAGCTGAAAATTGAGGGCGTGTCAGGGGAGTTGCTTTGCTACTTTATGCGTATAATTAGGAACTTAAATCATTCTCAAGTGTGAATATGGTCTAATATCTTTAGTTTTTTACAAGTGTGTACTGTGTCTTTTAGGAGATCTTTGGACAGCACACACTGGTAAGATATCTTGTAAAACGGTCTTTATTGTATGATTGGAAATATTATCTGCTTAAAAGCCCCTGTGTTTGTTCTTGACTCTATGCTTAATTTATGCTATATATGTGTGTATTTGTAAACAAGGTCTGGATAGGGCCGAGTGTCATTAAAACTCTTGAGGCCGTGATAGGTTTATATGTAAGGCTGCAATAATTAAGCCAATTATAAATAAAGAAAAGCTGTTAAGGGTTTTAACGTTTTTTTGGGAGGTTATATATATATATATAGATGGGTAAGCTCAACTGTTTAGTTGTTGGTGATCATCAGGGGATGAGAGTGGTACCTGGAGAGTGGTGGATAAGTGGTTTTTAAACCTATATATCTGTATTTTTTCTTTCTTGTTAAATTTGTATATATATAT
>WWET01003931.1:0-13849 GCA_011038615.1 Limnodynastes dumerilii | reverse complement strand
AAGCAGAGCAGTGATAGAGGGTGGAAGGGAAGGCGTGGGAGGGGAGAGGAGAGTGTTAAAGGTGGCGAAGAGGCGACGGGGTTTGGATGCTTGGGAGATAATGAGAGATTTGAAGAAAATTTGCTTAGCTTGGGCAAGAGCAGCAAGATGATGTCATTTCTGATAGAGATAATTTTGGATGAGAAGTAGGAGGCAAAGTTGGAGGCAGCTATAGAGGGTGGGATGGAAGGCGTGGGAGGGGAGAGGAGAGTGTTAAAGGTGGCGAAGAGGCGACGGGGTTTGGATGCTTGGGAGATAATGAGAGATTTGAAGAAAATTTGCTTAGCTTGGGCAAGGGCAGAGCAGTAAGAGGAAAGGATGAATTTAAAGTGGAGGAAGTCAGCAAGGGAGCGAGATTTGTGCCAGACGCACTCAGCGGTACGGGAGCATTGTTTTAGGAAGTGCGTAATCTGAGAGTGCCATGGCTGGGGGTTAGAGTGGCAAAGGGAGACGGAGGAAGGGGGACAGGCAGGGTCAAGGGCAGAGGAGAGGGTGGTATTGTAGAGGTAGGTGGCTTGGTTGGGGCAGGAGAGAGATGTAACGGGGTAGAGGAGGTGGTCGAGGGAGGAGGAAAAGGCAGGGATGTCAAGGGTGCTGATGTTTTGAATTTTTCCTCTGTTTTTAGGTTATTTATTTCATTCATATTTCATTCATGGAATGGAAAAGTAAACTCTAGTAGTAAGGTATCTACTAGGCAACAAAGACTGCAAATTACCATTTTTTTATTTCAAAAATGAATTAAGGAACTAAGGAAATTTAGTAGATTAAAAACAGCTTTGTTCAAAATCTTGGGTCTAGCCTGGCCGCAAATAATTGTTTCCCTATCTAATGGAAAAAAATACCTGAGGACTGGATACAAACCCCCAGTCTCTGATGGATCCAGCCTTCTGTGGTAGGCCACTCCCCTTGTTTGCACTGTGACAGGCTACCTGACCCTTATCTTAAAACTTTTTAAGTGAGGATAGCGGATAGTCTGGTAGATAGAATGAAGGGTGCTTAGCAGGGGCGTTTTAAGAAGTGAGGGGCCCTCCTGCAGGATTTGTATATGGTTCTTCCCCCCCATTCCTAAAGATCTCCACTTCCATACCCGCACCCCCCTTACTACTCCTGCAATAGCCGCTGCTGCATATCTATGTAGTATGCTGTTCTAACAGAAGCTGTTAGAGAAGTATAGTACATAGATATGCAGCAGCATCTATTACAGGGAATAGTAGAGACAGGGATTAGCCGAAGCTGCTCTGTGTGAAGCACGGCTTTGGCTGATTCTGGTCTCTACTGCTCCTGCAATAGCCGCTGCTGCATATCTATGTACTATGCTGCTCTAACAGAAGCTGTTAGAGCATAGGACTTCCCCTCCTGGTACCACTGATCCTAACACAAGTAATGGTAATGGGGAAACAATTAAAAAATATATATTTAATTCAAGACATTATAAAATTAAAAGGCAACATAAATTACCGTACATACAAGAGGCTGAACACCCACCCGGAGATCCACCGCTGAGTATTGATGTAAGGGTCCCGGGATATAAAGAAACATAAAGGAATATAAAGGGGATGGAAAGTAAAGTGAAGGAAACCATTTTCTCCTATCATTATACGTCACCTAGCTGTTACAGTTGGATTTGAATTTTTTTGAGTTACTGACAGCATGGCGTGAAAGCATATTAGCATGATTTCGGGACAAATCCAGCACCCTGGCGTTATTTTAGAAACGTTATATAGTGTCACATCTGTACATTATGGGCATGCACAGTACAAAAGTATGCGGAGGCATGCGCGTGGCAGATGTTAAGCAACGTAACTTTGATTGTACGTAACTTCAGCATAAATACAAACAAAGAGGCGAGTCATCCATACAACACCGGAAAATATGCTTTGTAGGCGGAGGAAGGCATTTAAATTGTACAGTATGGGCCAGGTAAGGCTGTTACGTAGGGTTAGGCAAACATAAATCGAGTAAATTACATATGAGCGAGGGGAGTGTCCAGAGGAGTGCATCGTTCTTACGATCGCGTAAATACGCTACAGCAATGAACATAAAAAGAACTTAGGTCTGGGTCTACCCCGAAGTTTGGATGGGATTGGGGGTATGGGTGGTGCCAGGTGGAGTTTGAGCAGGACAGGACAGAGTTTGGCATGGGGCTTATTTGTCCCATCTTTGGCCTCCCAAATGTTTGTAAACTTTCCAGTCAGGATAAGAAGAGCCTGAGGATTTTTGCATTGTGTTTCCTTGGTGCAGCCATCCCTTGCACACTTGTGCACATCTCTGTCTAGCCTTCTAGACAGCATCTTTATTGTACCATGAAATAAATGGGTTTTTTTGTTTGTTTGTTTTATAACTATAAGCATTGATTTTCCATTAGTAGAGACCTACGTTTATAAACCACTGAAATCACTCTTAATATGTACCTCTACTTCAGTAACGGAAAATTAGTCCGGCAACACACAATGACACACGGCTCTTAAGTTAACTTCGAAGCGATCATCTTCCTGTTGACAAACATTATTTTGTTATGAAGAAAGATGTAGGCGGGAAGCAGAGCAGCATTTGCCTGTCAAGAGCATAATGGAAGTCTCCGTGCTTGCTGTGAGTCCGATACAGTAATCATAGCTTTTTCTCTCTCTGAAGCAATTAAACAGGTGACTTTGGTTTTCATTTTCCCAGGAGCACAGATGATGTTGATGACAGGGATTCAGCAAGGTAAATATGTGTGATAGAAGAGAGTGTTTTCCTCTTAGGCTGTGACATGGGTGCAATTAGAGGAACACAAGTCTTATAATCTAGCAGAGAAGGTGGAACATGAGCATCCAAAGTGTGACATTCCTCTCCAAGCTGTGATAGCACTGTTGTGATGCGGCTTATTTTTCCATTATAAAATCAACTGTTGTGGAAACTTTTATAATAGACAAATGCAACTCAGAATTATATACAATTATACACAATATTGCTATTTAGGATAGATAGATAGATAGATAGATAGATAGATAGATAGATAGATAGATAAGATAGATATATATGATAGAGAGATGAGATAGATGATGGATAGATATAAAATTGATTGTTTTTGCCTTGAAGAGAAGATGCTGCACCAAAAGGGTAAGTCTAACTATAACCCAAACCATTACCCTAATCCTTACTCTAACACTCCCCTTTTTATGACCCTTCCCTTCTGTGACCCTAACCCTTCCTTCTGTAGAGCCTAACCCTAACCTTCCCTTCCCCGTAGCCTAACCCTAAAAGTCCCCAGAAAGGTTACTCGCGTCTTGGGTGGGTCTGCAATGGGTGGTGGGTGCAATGGGCAGCAGGTTCTGAAAAGGAATGGGTAAGTATGCCAATCGTCACACTAAAATGACTCTTTTTCGAAATAGAGACAATCGAAAGCTCATTTTCGGCTGTCTCTAAGTGTTGAGAACTCTGCACATGAGAGGGGAGTGACAATGGAGTGCGCACTTCAGATCTGGATCAGACCCAAGGCCCTACCATTATAGTCAGAGACTATTCGTTGCGTAGTAGCTAGAGGCCAGACAGGCCAGAACATGTTTTTATGTTTTCTTTTGCTTCGTCAGTGTGAATAAAACAGGTGCTTACACTGAGGGACTGAACTATTGTGTTGTTGTTGGTTCTATCTTTCTATACAGGAAAAGGTGCCTTCAGTTCTCCCAGTAGACGGCAATGTACCCTCAGTCTTGCAGTGAGTTTTATATTTTTATTAGTTGTTGAACTGAGAAATTTTGAAGTGAGGGCCTGGAAATGTGAGAGCAGGAACATGGGAATAATGAATGATGTCAATCCAAGTGCTCTAAAAAAAAATTGTATCCCATTCAGTTATCTATTTTATTTAGTGTTAGATAAGGTAAGACTTTATTATTTATCTATTAGCAGGTTTTAATATAGCACCAACATATTACATAACGCTTTATGATGTTTAAGAAACCATTCACATCAGTCCCTGCCCCAGTGGAGCTTAAAGACAAGACCTACGCCGATGCGTACTAATGCACAGTGTATAGGCATGCACTCCCCCCGACACTCCCCCCTGTCCCAGCGTATTTACCCTCGCTTATGCCTGCTGAAGGCTACCCTAACATTACTCCCTCATTACACTACTTCCCCCCGCCAACCTACACTAACCTTTGCGTAGTAACGTCCAGGAACGCCCCCTCAGCCGTTACTACGCTGCTACTATGGATGCCCGATCCTCGATCAGGCATTGCCGTAGTAACACCGGCTAACATCTGGCATAACGCCGGGCTTCAAAGGGCTGGATCAGGCCCAAAGGACTGTACTCACAGATCCATTTTTAGTTGCGTGCGTATTTTTAGGTACTTTTTAACTGCGCATGTGTAGTAACTTTATTTACGTAACTTACGTATGAACATACGCACGTAAATGCTTTAGGCACGGACATGTTAATTGCACTTGGGGACATACGTGCGGAGGGGCGGGGTTGAAATACGTACCTGAAAAGTTACATGAAAGAGGGTGGGGGGAAGCATTTAAATGAGTCTTTGAGGGCGCGGTTACCTAGAATCGCACGTACAGCATACATATACGCACGTAAGTACACACGTAAAATTAGAGGTGCTCTTGCTCTTGCACAGCCGTGAGTGAGAGGGGAGTGTTATCGGTGTCGGTGGGTGTTGGCTAGCTACGTGTATGCGTATAATTGCGTACTGTTAAAAAAACGAATCTGTGAATACAGTCCAAAATCCCCTAACACACAGACTAGTGTTACTCTTATTCAGAAGCCAGTTGACCTACATGCATGTTTATTAGAGTGTGGGAGGAATCTGGAGCCCCCAGAAATCCAGGAAGACAACATATAAATTACACTCAGGTAAAGTTTGGGAACTGGATTGAAGATCTCTGCACTGTGAGGCAGAAGAGCTAAAACATGAGTCCTATACACTACAGAAGACATACAACTATGGGAAGTTCTGTTATGTGTTATGTACGCCCTTGTATACACTATATTTAGTTAAAATCACTTTAATGATATTGGACCTTATTCACAGATCCGGTGTGAGTTAGGTGTGGACAGACCCGCACCTAACTCACCCGTCCTGCCCCCATCCCGCCCCCATATTTAGGCACTTACGAGTGCCATAGGGCTACCTTAACAATCCATGCAGTGTCCGCACGGACATTGCCTTCCCCCTAATCTAAATCCCCTCCCCCTCTCCTCACTGGCTAATCTAATTCCCTCCCCCCTCCCACTTCTACCTAATCCCTCCCCAAAGCGGCAGTACGCCACCTCTTTCTACCTAAAATACTTTGTTCAGTCATCAACTGATGGCTGATGCTCTTAATGGTTGATAAGACAAAACATGTCCTTCAATAACTTATGCATTTTAGAAATACATGAAATTTCAGTTTTATGATGAATTATTCATGCTGAGAGGCAGAGGCAGTTTTCACTGTAGACAAATTGTGCATTAATACTGTCACCTTAATTTGACACACTTCATGTGTTAAGAACCTCTCAAATGAACAGTTACTTAAAAAGTTATATATACCGACATCTATTTCTGATGTTTTAATGCGGTCACTCGGAGAGACCCAGGCAGAAAATCAGTTATGTAAACCTGTCTATAAGATTATTCAGAATACAAACTCTTCAGACATTATATCATTTAAAGATTGAGCCTATACAAGTCCGTTTCTTTATATCAATTCTAAATAAATCTGCCATGTTTTTTCATGCAAAGATCATGTCTGTTTTTTGATTCTATTACTGAATAACTTGGGGGTTCTTTACTGGTTGGAGGGCCATGGGAGTGTAACCACTGCTTATATATGATCGCCATCTTGATTGAGGCGCTTTACCACTTGAACCTTCCAACATAGAATGAAAAGTGTCCTTCAAACCAGGATTTTAATCAATTTTAAACATATCCATAAACAAAATGATAATTTTTGTCAAACATATATTAATATGCACCCTTCTACCAGGGAATCTTGTATTTAAAAAAATAGGAAGTGTCAAAAATGGTTATTAAACCTTGTAAGAAAAAAAATATATAAAAAAGGAGGTTGCTTATATAAAAAATAGTTGCTATTGTGCTCTTTTGGTTTGTCATGTATCTTGCTGCTACAGTGTTCATATAAGTGAAAATGAGCCTCTTCTGAAAGCTTACAAGTTGTCTGAGGTTTTAATCAACTTAAAGGCAATTAAACCTAGAGGTTTAGTTTTTCATCTAATGTTATTTTAAGTTCCAACAGCGAGTCAGCCAATGGGAAGAGGATAAGAGGTTTTATAGGGATTGCTAGACCAAGGGAAGTTTCCTGGTATCTGTATTCCCTTTTAGAGTCACTGGGCCTGATCCAGACCTACAGTAATACGCCGGGTGTAAGCGTAAGATCGGCTGAAATTGCGATCTGCACATGCATCGGCCAGATGTCGGCCGGCGTAACTACGGCAACGCCCGATCTTCAATCCTTAGTAGCAGCATAGTAACGGCTGAGGGGGCGTTCCTCATCGTTACTAAGCACAGCACATCGGCGTAGGTCTGGATCAGGCCCATTAACATCAGGGGCAAGCAGATATTTTTTTAAGTTAATTTTTAGTATCCCTCTGCAATTGTCATTACTGGTCATTACTCTCCTCTATTTCTCCTGGATCTTTCTGCTGCTTTTGCCACTGTTGACCACTGTTCCGGCCCACATAACTAAAAGCCTCTCTGCCATCTCATTTTGGATGTCATCCCACCCTCTCAAACTTAATCTTTCAAAAACAGAACTAATAATATTTCCAACTGCCAATAAAATTTATCTACCTGGAGCCAATCCAGACTTAAGATCGTTTTTACGTACGAGTTACGCTCTACTAAGTATAATGCAGTCCCTCGGGCACTCCCCTCACATGCACGTAACTTAGCTGTTTTACGTTTTCAAAACCCTGCATTAACTTTTCTTTGGATATCTCTGGTCGTACGTAAGTACTAAATGTAAGTACTAAACCCAACCCATACTGTACAATTTAAATGTCTTCCTCCCCCCGTAATGCGTATTTTCGGCTTGTGTAGGAATATTACACCCTTTCGTATGGAGTTACAAGTTAGGTACAATCTGAGTTATACAAAAAAAAAAAAATGAATTCCGGCGCAAATCTAACAAACTACCAAATACCAATAAAAAATTCTAATTGCACTAGAATGTAGTTAATATAAAAAAACTATTTATTTTAAACATAAAAATATGAATAAACAAAATATACAAACATATATAAAAAATATGGGCCCATATGTAAATAATACTACAAGAATCTCATTCTACCAAATGTAACTCAATTCTTATCACAAATACCTAAAGATATATAGAGTTCTTAGTTTATCTATAGATATTCTCATTGATATGATTTCAGAGAAAGTTCAGTTGAAAAGACCTTGTGGGCACTTTGTTGTTTTGCTTATAACAATTTAAAGCATATGCAGTCAAGAAGATAAAAGGTATGTCCGATCTGTATGGTAGATCTGTGATTAGCAACAATGGTCTGGATTCACAACTCCGTATTTATAAAGTTACGTGTCTGTTTATAAGTTCAGTGCTAATGTAGTGAATATTTTACTTTAAAGACCGTATATAGATAACATAAAATATTTACTACGCATTAGCACTGAATAAATAGGCACGTAACTTAAAAAATATGGAATTGTGAATCCGGTCCAATGATCTTATTTCTTTCAAATCAAATCAAACCCATATATATAGTGGATCAAGCAACACATAGTTTCAGAGAAATTGTAATAATATGTAGTCCACTCAGTCAACACAGCTTTCCCGTAGTCTCAACAAACTTGAATAAATGATTTAGGCAAGTAAACTGAAATGATCCAATAGCAGGTACTTTCATGCAAAAGACAGGTTTTACTCCTTCCTTCATTTTCTACAGGGGGTTTTTATACACACAAATGGGTGAATAAGTTCTTACTTTTGAGTTGTTGTATCACCGCAGGATAATATTTAGTATAAACCGGCACCAAATAATTGCAGCTGTTAAATGGGCGTTCTTATGTGAAGCCCGCCCCGGAGTCCCATCTTTGGTCTGTGCTAGAAACCCAACATTCCTGCTCTCAATAATGTATATCACGGCATATGATAAAGTACTGACCGTCAATGAGATGTTCCGTGGGCTAAGATGTTCCTAAGCGCCAGCTTTAGTAATTAAATTTTTTGTGTGTTTTTTTTTAAACAATCAGAGGTATGATGCTTAACATCCGCCATGTGCATGCCCAGTGCGTTCTCATAGCCAGATTTATGCATGCAGCCTACGTAAATTAGCTGTCATTATTAAGTCTGGATCTTGGCCTTGGTCTCAATATTTCTTTTGAGAACATGGAAATAATCCATACTCAAAAAACTTGCTGCCTAACTGTTACTAGTATTGACCTGTCCTTTTTTCTTCACATACAACTTGTTTCTAATTCCTGCTACATATAGCTAAAAAAAATGTTTACAAAATGCGCAAATGTCTTACACAGGATACTGCAAAAACTCTCATTCATGCATTAATCATCTCCCGCAATGATTATTGCAATGCTCTCCTTATTTGACTCCCACAATATAAAATTGCCCCCTACAGTCTATACTGCATGCAACAGCTAGACTGATATTCCTTGCAAAACACTCTTCTAGAGCAGCTCCACTCTATCAGTCTCTCCATTGGCTGCCTGTGTTTTCACAGAACGCAATACAAATCCTATTGCAAACCTACAAAGCCATGAATAAGACTGCACCTGCATATGTATCCTAACTCATCTCAAGGTATATCCCAGCTCGATCTCTTCACTGGACATACTCCTCTCCTCTACACTAAACAAATGCTCTGATTCCCGGTTACAGGACTTCTCCCGGGCTGCACCCACGCTCTGGAATAATCTTCCTCATCTAATAAGACAATCCTCTACTCTCCAAACTTTCAAGCGCTCCCTTAAAACTCACCTCTTAAGACAAGCTTACCAAATTTCTCAACCCACTGCTTAGCATTTGTCTGCCCGATTTACAACTAGTTTATTATCTAGTTTCCTTTCTGCTACATGAATAACACAAATTTGAACACTTTCTCTTTCTGTATTAAACCTAAGTTTTGCTGCTGGCACTGCTGTGTGACTGGATCATACAGAGCATTGAACACTTTTACCATACAACCTGGCTGGCCTATTTGTATGAAACAAGACCGGATTCACAACACCGCATTTTTTTTTACTTACGTGCCTAGTTATCTGTTTTAAAGACCACATGTACACAATATATGTAACAAATACGGAACAATACATAATCTACGTAAAATAGTTACTACTCATGCGTAGTACCTAAAAACTGATAACGAGGCACGTAAGTACAAAAATGGGGTTTTGTGAATCCAGTCCACAGTGTGTATAGCACTTGACCTTATGTACCAATCCCCAATGTCCTATAGATTGTAAGTCTGTGAGAATGGCCCTCTTATCTATACAGTCTGTTTGTTACTACTCAGTCCTTGTTACAATGGGCCTGATCAAGAGCTATGATGTAGCGCTGAGCGTACTAACACTCAGCGTTACATCGTGGACTCCCCCTGACACTCCCCCTTCCCCCAGCGTACTTACCCTTGCTTATGCCGGCTAAAGGCTACCTTAACTTCAGCCGGCGTAAGCGAGGGTAACTACGCTGGGGCAATGGCGTTTTTACGATAACGCCGCCCTCCCAGCCTCATTACCCTCCCTCCGCCTCCCTACACTAACTACAGCGTAGTGACGCTGGGGGATGATCGGGCGTTGCCGTAGTTACGCAGTGCAACATCTGCCCGGCGCATGCGTAGATCGGCTTTTCAGCTCAGCTCAGGATCAGCCCCAATGTTTGTAAAATTATAAAGTGCTACGTAATCTGCTGGCGCTATATGAAAACCTTTTAATAAATAAATACATAAATAAATAATATTTTTATTTTTCTTATAGTAAAATACATTACAAAATTTATAAAATAATATGCACAGAATAACAGCTAATTTTCATTTATTTGTGGTCCAGTAAATAGTATAAAATAGTGTTCATTTATACTGGATTTATGCTTAATACAATTGATCATATAAGTTATTATTATTATTATTATTATTAATAACGTTTATTTTTAAAGTGCCACATGGTATCCACAGGGCCATTCAGAGGCAATAGGAAAGCCAATAATTACATATACAATACAACTGTTAACAGTCAGGATACACATTTGTAAAAATAAATATAATACAAGTACAATGCAGAAATAAAGTACAGTACAAAAATAGAGGAAATATGTGTATGGAAAATGAAGTAGCAAGATATAAGTGTAGGAATTAATGAATAAGGGGAGAGTAGAGGGAGTGATAAGGCCAAGGTAGAGGTGTGATGACAGGAGGGAGGAGGGCCCTGCTCATAAGAGCTAACATACTTAATGGGATGGGGTAAACTCACAGGAAAAACAGGGATTGGGATGGAGAGGGCGGAAAAGCTTAGGGGGAGAATGGGTAGACTAGCCTGAAGAAGTAGGTTTTAAGGGAGCTTTTGAAGGATTGCCTGATAGGTTGTGGAAGGCTGTTCCAATGCAGAGGGGTGGCCCAGGAGAAGTCCTGGATGCGGGAGTGAAAGGTAGTTATCAGGTTGGAGTTGAGTTGCCGGTCACCAGCAGAGCGGAGGAGTAGAAAGGGAGTGTGAATGAAGATAAGGGAGGCATAGGCGTATCTATAATGGGTGCAGTGCACAAGGGCCCCTCAGAACAGGGGGCCCTGTGGCATGCATCCTGCACCCTGGGTTGGCAGGGGAAGTGGGGCCATTCAGCATCTATTTCTTCTCTCTAGGATCTTCCGGAGGAAAGAAATAGATACCAAATTAGTCCCCCTTCCCCTGCGGTGGGACTGTCCCGATTAGTGGGGTGAAAAAGGGGCAGGGCTTGATGGCACTGTAAGCCCCGCCCCTTTTAAGCTCGCGAATCGGGACAGTCCTGTCTCAGGTAAGGGAAGAGGGGGCCCTTGTGCAAATCCTGCACAAGGACCCCCTCACTTCCTAAAATGCCCCTGAAGGGAGGAGAGGTAGGGAGCAGTGAAGGAGAAGAGAGCCTTGTAAGTTTTGGTGAGGAGCTTGAAGAGAATTCTGAAAGGAACAGGAAGCTAGTGTAGAGATAGCCAGAGTGGGGAGGTGGAGGGAGAGTGGTGGGAGAGGAAGATGAGCCTGGCTGCCGCATTTAATATGGAGCTATTAGAGAGAGTGAATGAGCATTTTAGTGGCATCTGTGGTTAAGAAGGGTCTGAAGCGAGCTATGTTGCAGAAGTGAAAGCAGCAGGACAGTGAGAGTAGGTGTAGAGCAAGAAGGGAAGGGGACCAAGAACCGAGCCCTGGGGAATACCAACCGGAAGAGGAGTGGTAAGGGAGGAAGAGCTAGGGTTGCAACAGAGAAGGAGCTATGTCATACTATGTTCTAATAAAGTTAATAAATAGATAATACTACTAATAAATAGTAAATAGTATAAAATAGTGCTCATTTATACCTTTATACTGGCTTTATACTTAACACATTTTATCACATTACTCAGACTGTATTTTAATAAAGTTTTTAATAGTAAATAGTATACAATAATGCTCATTTATACTTTTATACTGGGTATACTTAACACATTTTATCACATTACTCATACTATGTTATAGTAAAGTTCTGAAAGTAACTTTGTAAGTAATGCAATTAACTGACTGGAGTTTCTTCCTGGGATATTCTAAGAACAAATCATAATAATTCCTGGTACCGGTGTGTTATCAGCACATTATTCATCATTCTCCCACACAGCCTATTAAAGGTTTTTTCATACCAATGAAATTGACTTGATTTTGCAGTCAAAAAATGTTTATTTTAAAAGGTTTAACCGAGCCGTTAGAGGTGGCCCACCACTTAACTAAAATGCCCTGAAAGCAACTAAAAAGTTTCTGTATTAAATATGATTGTGATGGTCGCATAATGCAGATATTCTAGTCAATGCCTAGGACTTGGAAGAGCACAGGAGGCCTGGATTTTGCATAGGTCACATGAATACAGTGTGATTGCCATAGCTTGCCTTTTGCTTTCTTCTCAATTAGAATTAGGCAAGCTCAGTGTGCAACCTAATCACCTCATTTCCTAGGCTGATTGGTGCTATGCTCTTAAATATCCAGGTGGCTAGAATTTTACTAGTGACATTTGGAGTAGAATTATACTACTGTGTAATGTGAATGCTACTGGACAAACAACATCTCTCAAATACAAAATGCTGGAATAAATGTTCTGTTTCTTCTTCTTCAACGTCATCATCCTTTTCAAGTAAAAATGATATGTAATGATATTGTATTACTGAAATATAATTATTACCATTTTACAAACAATAGTAACTTTTGCGTAAACTTCTCCATGAAGAATATCCCATGTTCATTCAATCAATTCAATTCTGTGTTTACAATATGTAAGGTAGGAAAAAATATCTTATGGGCGCTTTAATTTTAATATAATATCAAATTCAAGCAGCCGTCTGGGGAGGATTGTGCCACTCCCTGTTAAAATTAGTAAATTAAAAATCTCCAAATTTTAAATACCAAAAAACAAACAAAAGACAGCGCTATAAGGCATATACAAAATCTATATATAATTATTATTATATTTCTGTGATGCCATGCATCTGGTAGTCGAGCAGACGTTTCCTGAGTCTCAAACCCAAATGAAAAATGTCTCTTGGAGAGTCAAGGTCCAGTGTTCCTTCAGTATCCTCAGCAAATAAAATGGCCTGGGCTTGATCCACAGTAAAACTGAGCATATCTCCTCTGCTAAGCGTAGCATTGGCTAAACCTCTGTTTTCAGTAGCAGACATTGCTGGTGTCCACTATGCCGGAATCTGCAGCTGTTTGAATCCAACTGAAACAGTGGTTCACGGAAAAATAGCAGTAATCAAAAGTTTTATGATAACATCAAAGGCAGGCAGGGTGCTCGGTGGGATGTCGTGTACAGATACACGGATATATATATAAGAAAACAGAGAGACCGTCACTCCATGGTTGCAGGGTAATGCTTTCGGTGCACTTTAAAAGAAGGTACAGAGAGGCAGTATGAAAGGCACTCAGAAAGACTTGGTATAATGCATAAAGGGCTTGTCCAGCCTGTAGTTTAATAAGTGAGGACTGACGTTTCAGTAGCCAGAGCTACTTTCCTCAGGGTCATTACAGATGGCAGAATAAACATACAAAGGCAATGTCCAAAACACATGTCTTATTTATAACAAAACATAGAGTACACTCACCCATTCAGCAAGCCGCACGCATGCCTCCTGGCCGGATGTGACTCACGGAGGAATACCGCTCCGTTGTCAATGGAAACAGAGGCGGGCCCCTAGCGCAGCCGTCAGTCATCGGCGGCGGCGGCTCGCGGGTGTAAATAAACATAATAAAAGCACATAGCAGATAGCGAGGTATAGCAATAGCAAAAAAATGGAGAAAAAGTATCAGGACTATGGTCAGTGGTCCAAGGGGGATGTAAGGTCCATATGCATAGTAATGCATAAGACCGGAGACAGAACAGAAGCAGCAGGGACCGTGTACAAAGCGAAACACCTCAAAGGATGATACCAGGGAAAGGCAGCACTCACCAAGAACGCACAACATCATCAGTGGATACAAAGTGTCACAACACATACCCAAATAACCATAAAAAATATTGATGAAAAGACCATGGGTTAGACCACCGTAATGCTATTGTGCAGCAGGGGATAGATCACAAGATCATAAATGAAAGACAATCAAGCAAAAGGGAGAAACAGGAAGAAGTCTATAGAAAGCAGTTGAGG
>WWET01003930.1:76877-94315 GCA_011038615.1 Limnodynastes dumerilii | reverse complement strand
CTGTGCCGTCCCTCCCGCCCCCCCCCCCCCCCCCCTGTCCTTGGAAAGTTGGTCACCCTAATGCAGGGGCAGGGCTTAATATGTAAATTGTGTCATTAAGCACCTTCCCTCCTAATACCCGTTTTTAGCTGGAAATTGTGTCATCAAGTCCCTCCCTGTCCCTAGCAACACTAGTATACTAGTGTTGCTAGGCAGGGGGGCAGAACTTGGTCCATGAAACCTCGGGCCTCAAGTCACTTGTGGGAGATTTGCAGACTCTCCTGGGATACCGGCAGAACTGCCCGAATTTCAGGAGTCTCCCGGACATTCCGGGAGAGTCCTCAACCCTGAGCTTAAGCTCTACTTTTCAATCGCATTCAATCTTTAATTCTCTTCTTCCACTCTATGGACGAGATTTACTAAGCTTTGGAAAAGTGGAGATGTTGCCTATAGCAACCAATCAGATTCTAGCTCTCACATTCTTACTGCATACTAGAGAATGTCAGCTAGAATCTGTTGGGATGCTATGGGCAACATCTCCACTTTTCCAAACCCGCAGGTTAGTAAATCTGGCCCTATCTCTTCTTTACCATGGCCCTGACACTAGCAGCTCACCCCCTTCCTGGTCACTCTCGATCCCTCCATCCTCACTATGGCCTTGACGCTAGTATTCTCCTCCACATACACTTCCTGCCACATGCCCTTCACTAGTCACTATACTTCCCAACTTGCTGTTCACTTTCCCCCTACCTTCTATGACCCTGAAACTAGTACTTGACCCTCTTCCTGGCCACTTACCCCTTCTTCCACCCTCCCTATTTCAGGTGATGGACCCGTCCACCTTCCAGTTTATCCCGATAAGTGGACCAGTCTGGAGGCAGGTTTTTTTTTGTAAATTGTTTTAATTACTGTTGATTAGTTTTTAAGAGACAAACCGTTATGTGATCTGATGTCTCTGGTTTATGTACTTAGGGCCTGATCCAGACCTACGCTCATGTGCGTTTTTACGCTGTTCGTAAGCGTAAAAATGGCTTTTTGTTTTAACTGCGCATGCGCGGGACAGAATTTACGGTGAGAAATACTGAGCGTATGAGCTGTGGGCGTAATAACTTCGTATTAACGATGGAGGAGGCGTGCCTGTCTTACGAAATCCGTAACTACACGCCGAGGGCGGGGTAAGGCATTTAAATCGTACAGTATGGGCGTGCTAAGCGTCGTAACTACGCAATGACCATACGGAAGCCCACGGTTATGAACAGAAAAGTTAGGGTAGGGTTTGCTGAGCGTATGAAAGCAAAACTAAGTCCGACCAAGGGGAGTTCCTATTGCCGTGCATCGTAGGTGCGCCGGTGTTAATACGCTACGCACACGAACGTTGGTCTGGATCAAGCCCTAAATGGGCACATTACACTAATACAGTAGTTTCCTCTATAGTTTTTAATGTAAAGTTTTTGTTTCTTACAGATCATTTTTTTTCTATCTTTTGGCAACAATTTAAGATAGCGTGATTGTTCTAGCCGGTCACAACCCTTGATATATGTGAAAGCTGCTAAAATGTCCTCCTCTCCCTTCTCTGCTCCAAGCTATACATGTTTAAACTATGTTTAGTTCCTCTAGTAGGTAACGTACACAATCTCTGTACCTGTTAGGAACGTAGATTGCCTCTGTGTGGTCTTTAAAGAACACACAGAGTATAGTTAGAAAGAGGCGGTGTAATGCCACCTTGGGGAGTGTTTAAGTAGAAGCGGGAGGGGGGAGGGATTTAGATTAGCCGGGGAGGGCAGGAAGAAGATGGGGAGGGGCAATGTCCGTGCATAGGTTTTTTCTTAAGAAGGAAACTACGCACGGTAAGAAAAGGTAACAGTATGGCACTCTTAAGTTCCATAAGATACCTAAAAATAAGGGGACGGGTTAGCGGCAAGATGGGTGATTTAGGTGCGATTCCACCCAAAGAGCTCAACTTACTAAACCTGCAAGTTACTAACCATTTCATCTTCATGCGATAAGGGCCGATTTTGTCTGAGAATGACCCTTATCGAATAAAATTGAAGTAATCTGTATTTGCAAAGCTATATACGCCATGGAAAATGACTGTTTCCATGGTGATCACAACTAACGGCGCATGTCACTTGTCCCAGGTCACTAGCTGGAAGTCCGGAACATTGACAAAGTGTCGGAGCAGAGTTTGTCCCCCCCACACCGACAGCACAAAGAACGCCAGAACAAATAAGTATAGACATAGCACAGTATTATTCCGGCGTGGAAAAGCAATAGAACAAGTAGCAAGCAAACAATATGAACATGCAATGAATGTTCCCTGGTGCAGTGCGCAGGGCAGTATTCCGAGCACACACAAGGAACATTGTGGAGTATTGCTTTTTTAATCCTCCAACACCACAACAGAGAGAAAAATTTGCTGTGTAGGAGTAATCTCCTCCCACTTAAAGCGAGATGGAAAAGAAGCTGTCACGAAGAACACATTTGCTCACAGAGGAAAGCATTATGGTGAAGAATCAAAGAGAGCAGGAAAAGGATTCTGCAGGGAAGCTAAATGTCATAATGTCTATGTGCAATTTCTATACAACATGAGGGCCTGGCAATGATGCCATCAGGAGTTAGACCATAGTGTTCCTGTAGGGGTCCTGTCCATCCCTCTCTGAGCTGCTGGGCCTAATCTCTGAATCCTATGGTTATGTCTTGGACACTGTTTTATACTCTTTATAGAAATTACAGACACGGGACCGGGTCCTCAACTACGGCCGACAGGGGGCTTATGCGAGCCATTTGTGTAAGTGCCCTGTCTGGAAACAAGTGTGCATGCGAATGGCAGACGTTCCCAGTGCGTAAGAACTAACGTACGTAACTTAGCACTTACGCTGAAAGAGTAGACCCTTCAGTTACGATGTCTATAGGCGAGGATAGTCATATCAATGAAGGGGAGGGGGCGAGGAAGCCTCGTTATAGCCGAATGACGCAAAGCTAGCCGTAAAAGATAAAGTATGAATCTGGACACGTAAGATGTGTGCAGATATTCTACCGACAGCGGAGAGAGCAGGGGGCGTGCACTGCCCGCTATGGAGCGTCACTACATGTACTACAGACCCCCGCACGCATGTAAAGCATGCAGGGGTCAGGGTCTACCCAACGGCCTGGAGCAAATCATTTTACCCTAGTTACAACCATCCGGTATGCAGGGGCGGCATTGGGCAGCTGTAATGTGGCTGTATCAGCTTCAGAGGATAGTTGGGAACGGGTATTATGTCGAATGGCCCTAGTTACCTGTTCCCAATCATGGGTAGGTTAGAGTTAGGCAGCAGCACATGGAGGGTTAAGTTTAGGCCACTAAAAGAGGAAGGTTAAGGTTAGGCTGCGCTATGAGAGAGTTAAGGGTAGGCTGATAGAAGGGGAAGGTTAGGATTAGGCTGCAGGACAGGGAGAGTTATGGTTAGGCTGATAGAAGGGGAAGGCTAGGGCTAGGCTGCAGGACAAGGAATTTTAAGACTAAGCTGATAGAAGGGGAAGGTTAGAGTTAGGCTGTAGGACAGGAAAGGGTTTTGTTAGGCTGTGGGACATGGAGGGTTAAGGTTAGGCTGCTTTAAAGGAAAGTTTAAGAGTTGGGTAAAGGTTAGGGTAAGGGGATGGCTAATGTACCTGTCGCCACTGGAATCCTTCTTTCTTTATTCAGACGTCTCACAAGATAATCCTCACCCAGCTCTACAGTCGGGATGTGGTTTGTTACGAATAAGCTGTTCTAAGAAGCAAACCACTACACCAAGCTCTCCTCGGCATCCATGAACTGTAAGGCTTGCTGTGACCTATCAGATATGGTGGGGGATCAGCGTTTACATGGTGGGGGATCAGCGAGTGCTTGGACAGACGGCTGAACCTATAAGTTCAATTAACCTATCAGTATGTCTTCCTAGATTGTGGGAGCTCCTGGAAAAAACCCATACAGACACGGGGAGAACATACAAACTCCACACAGATAAGGCCTAGTCCGGGAATCATGACCTCAGTGCTGTGATGCACAAATGCTACTCACTGAGCCAACATGTACATTGACTACGTGTCTCCACCCCTTCGCTCCCACGACACGCCCTTCAGAATGCCAAGCCACGATTGCTTGAGTTGGGTTCAGGTCTGAATTGGTGGCGATTGTGTGCCCTGTGCTTCTGAGCACGCATAGTTCAAAGTCACGCTGAGATATGTCACACTGCTATATGTTCACCTCTGGATCAGTACCGCAGTGTACAATAGTGTCTGCACTCTGACTGCAAAACAGGGACATACGGGTTTCATCAGCTATACTATTATAGCGCCGTACTCAGAGATCCGTCTGGTGATCGGTCCGCAAATATACGCACAGACGGAGCAAGTAACACCCACCAAAACCCCAGTCATTCCCCTTGCTAATCTGTCCCCACGGAGACTTTCGCCTCCATAGACCAGCTGTAACTTTCCGTGGCCTTTTCCGAGAGTATGTGTCCTCCGTCCGTGCATATCTTTATAATCACGGCCACTTCCCTTCATTTAAATGCCTCCCCCCCGCCCATTTCTAGGTCAATTCCTCCGTGCGTATATTTCCGTGGGAGATCCGTGCGCATTTACCCACGTCTGATTCACAAGTCTGTCCGTGAGGCACTTCCGTGCGTATAATCTACGCAAACAGCGTATAAAAAGTTGAAACGTACTTAAAAATACGCACGGAAAACTGAGAAAAATGGACCTCTGTATACGGCCCAATAATCACTGTCCGTATGGCTATAATTTATATACACACTAGCGCTTGATGTATAACATATCTTTATATCTCAAAAATGTGAGCTGTCATTATAAAATAATAAAATGAATGAAGTTTTCAGCAACATAACTAAAATAAGGAAAAACAACCAAAATCAATGTTTATTCCATGTATTTTCTAAACCAGCTTTCTGCATTACCTCCCCAATAATGACCAGGGGTAAGGGGTGGTACAAGAAACACCGAATTTGTTTTTGTTTTTTCGATGTTCTCTACCTGACGCCCACATGATTGCAATGTTAGTCTGAAGACCATTATACGAGCAGATGGACTGTGGACAAAAGAAGTGAATTTTCGGGATAATCAGCTTCTAGGGGGATACGCAGGAGTCTAGTTTCAAACTGCTGGAGTTGAATAGCTTATTGTGCAATACACTATTCTTACAGTGCAGGGACAATACGGAAAGGATTGCATTTGTGTCTGGGGATATGAGCTGTCATTTACTTGTCCAAATTAGCATCACGTGCAAGAAGGCATTATTCTATTGTACATGGTAAAGACTGCCATTTAAATCACAGCTGATGGAATAAAATTGGTTTCCAAATGGAATATCGGACTTCAGACAGACAGAACCCGTATAAAACACAGGTCTTACATAATATTTGTGCCCGGAGAGCCTGTGTTGGCATTGGTCTACCTACTGACGGAGTGTTTTATTATCTTTTGTGATCAGAGAGTCTCTTTCTTGTATGACATTACAGATCTGTATAAAGGCTCACTACAAGGCGACGTATCATTTCCACTTTTCATTTTTTATATTAAATATCTGTTCTCCTCAATAACACTATGAATGCCAGATCTGTAAAACAATGCAAAAATAAATCCTACAATCTCAAAAGAACAAGAAGACAAATTCTTCAATTACAAGATTAAATATAAAAATGTAGAGAGTAAAACAATGAAGATGTTTTCTTCTTTCCCAATTTCTCGTGCTCTGTTCTTCTCTCCTCTCTATTTCTCCTTCTCCCCTCTCTCTCTCCTTGGGCCTGATCCAGACCTACGCCTGCCGTCGCTAGGACGGCGGGCATCAGCGTAAGATCGATCGGCTGAGAAGCCGATCTGCGCATGCGCCGGGCAGATGTTGCCCGGCGTAGCTACGGCAACGCCCAATCAACGATCAGGCGTCCGTAGGAACAGCGTAGGGATGATGGAGGGGGCGTCCCCCTAGCGTTCCTACGTTAAGGTTAGTGCCGGTGGGCAAGGGGAGGTAGTATAATGAGGGAGGGCTTAGCAGTAGTACGCTCGTGTGCGAGCGTATTACCCATTGCTTACGCAAAGGTAGGGTAGCCTTCAGCCGGCGTAAGCAATGGGAAATACGCCCGCACAGGGGGAGTGTCGGGGAGAGTGGACACCAATACGCTGTGCTTTAGTAAGCACAGCGCATCAGCGTAAGTCTGGATCAGGCCCCTTCTCTCTCCTCTACTCCCTCACTCTCTCTCCTATCTCTTCTTCTCTCCTCTCTCTCTTTCTCCTTCTCTCTCCTCACCTCCCTCTTTATCTCTTACTCTCTCTTATTCCCTCCTCTCTCTCCTTCTCTCTCCTCTACTCCCTCACTCTCGCCTCTCCTCTCTCTCTTTCTCCTTCTCTCCTCACCTCCCTCTTTATCTCTTACTCTCTCTCTTCTTCTCTTCTCTCTCTCTCTTGCTATCTTGCAATCTTTCCTTATCCTCTTTACCAACATCTCTCTCTCTCCTTCCCTTTTTTTGCGTTCTCTCTCTCTCTACCATATTTTCTGTTTATCTTTTTCTCTCCTGCACCCCCCTCTTAACATCTCTCTCTCTTTCTTTCCCTCCTCTTTCACATTCTATCTCACTTTCTCTCTCCCACCTCCTTTTCTCCTCCTCTCTCTCGCTCTCTCTCTCCCTCCTTCCCCCATCTCTCTGTCTATTTCTACTTCTCTACCACCCCCAATCCCTCTTTCTTACTTTACCCCCTTATCTCTCTACTCTCTCTCCCCCTTTCTACATCCCCTCTCCTTTTGTCTCTTTCTCACCTCTCTCTCTTTCACTCATTCTCTCACTTCCCCCTCTCTATCCCTCTATTTCTCTTTCTACTCTCTCTCCCCCTCTGGAACTTCATACTCCTCTCTAAACCCCCCTCTCCTTCTCTTTCTCTTGTTATCAATCCTCTCTCTATCATCTTTCTCTTTCTATCACCTCTCTTCCCCCTCTCTATCCCTCTATCTCTCCCTCTCTGCAACTTCATACTCCTCTCTTAGTCCCCCTCTCCTTTTCTCTCTCTATCTATCTTTCGTTATCATTTCTCTACGATCCCTCTGTTATTTCTCTCTCTATGATATATGGTCACATACAGTAGCTGCATTGAGCTTGACTGCTATGTGTCTGTACACTATGTGTCATAGTTACGTGGATATCCAGATGGTCCATTGTGAGTGCCTTTGGTACAGATACGCGTGTGCCTCTGGTTTAGTCCCTGTGTATACTCAGAGCTGCATTAGAATCAGTGCAAACCAAGCTAAATAAAATACAACGTATCTGGACTTAAGCGTAAAGAGAGGGCAGCACAGGGGAGGCCACAACCCTCGCTTGCACAGATGAGGCCCCTACTTTAAGATTTCCAATACATCCTCACTTACACTCACTTGTGGATGCATTAGTAGTCGGCTATGGCATTGGGATACCCATACTGTAAGACTACCATCTTAAACCCCTCCTACCGTCAGAGACATCACATTTCAATGTCCCACTTTCTGAGTGCTTGAAAAATCTCTAGGACATATTAGAAATATTCTGAGATTTCAGTGGTTTTGTAAATGTGTATTTCCTTCTCTGGCCACTAGTGGCCACCCTACAGCTCCTGTTTCCCAGCTCTCTCTCCTCTCTCCTAACTATTCATCGATCCCACCTCAAATCACTGAAGAGGAGAATGACTGATCAGACACAATGGCAGCCTGCTCTTCCTCAGGGTGTTCTGAACTCACCTTTACACACATAGCTGTCAGAGACACTGAACTATGTACATCAGTGCAGGGTAAGATTCCTTTCCAGACTGCTTGTATCACTGTCACCAATGTCACTCAGCAGTCATCCTGCATGTACGATCAGTGTTTTCACTCACCTGTTTATCAGTAAAAGAGGGACTTTATCATGACTATATAAGACTTGTCCGTGATTTACAAGGTTTATACAACAATAATAATTCTTCCCAACTAAACTGTAATATACCCGACCTTAACTTTTCTATTCTGCGTTCACTTAAAATGTGTAAGGATCAGCAGTTTGGATAGAATGGAGAATGCTTATATCCCTCTACCAACGCTTGCACCCTCCCTGTTCAACCCCACGATTGCAAACACCACAGACACAATGAAATTGTGAGAGAAAGCGTGGTACTTTTGCATGCATCTTGGCAAAGTGTTCCAATCTTGCAACCACGAAAATTCCCCTTTAAGGAAATCTGGTTCTAGTCAATTAGTACAATAATAATAATAATAATAATAACAACAACAATAATTAATAACAACAACAATTAGCAATGTGAATAAACAGTCATAAGAACTCTATAAAACAGTAACAACACAAACAGATATTTTATCTTTGAAAAGTATGCAGAAGGCAAAAAACATTCAACATTCTTTGAGAAGAATATAAACACCAGCGCTCATGAAACGCATGTCTAATGCTTCTTATATACGGGCTGAGGACAAAAGGAAATGGAAATGATTATGAAACGCGCTGAAAGATTTCAATATCTGAGAGTATTTGGAGGATTAAGCGGCTGAATACTAATGATAGATGGGGGATTATTAGCTGCGAGAGCCAAAGATGTCTATTTATGTGTGGGCCAAAGAGGTAGCAATCTTCAGGTGGTTATAGAGTGCAAGGCCTTTTCTTAGACCAAAAAAAATATCTGCGTCCAGCAATTCACTTTTATCCCCTTGTATGTGCCCAGCCATCCACTTATACCTATTTATGTGTGTCCAGCCTCCAATTATGCCCCTTGGGGCAGATCCAGACCTACAGCTGCCACACTAGTTACGGTGGCCTTATGTGTAAGATGTCAGATGTTGCCTGGCGTAATCTATGATTCAGGCATCCCTGAATCGGGCGTCTGTAACTACAACATAGTTATGGACGAAGGGGCGTAATTACCCACTGTTATGCCGGCTGAAGTTAAGGTAGCCTTCAGCCGGCGTAACAGTGGGTTATGCCGCCGGCCACAGGGGGAGTGTCAGGGGAGTGTACCAGAGCTACGCTGGCCGTACTTACGGTCAGCGGCCCAGCTTAGCTCTGGATCTGGTCCCTTATGTGTACAGCCTCCATTCGTGACCCTTCTGTGTGTCCAGCCTCCATTTCTTCCCCTATTGTGCCAAACATTCTCCATTTGTGCCCCTTCTGTGCCCTGCCTCCATTGTGCCACTTCTATTTTAATATGTACTTACCCTTGCTGTCTTCTCCCTCTTCCTCCTTCCTCCTTCCTCCGCGGAGCTCTGTTGGAACCTGTAGGCTGATTTAAGCAGCGTCATTCACATACACTGTACTGGATATACAGGATGCCTACGAGAGCCCTGTAGGACCAATTCTATTTCCATGATTAACACTGCTCATATGTGAGGCAGTGTTATTCAGTGAAACAGGTTTGGTACTACAGGGTTCCCATAGGAGCCGTGTATTTCCTGTACAGGTTCTGTGAATGACGATGATCGCATCACGTGGCCAATGTCTATGTGTGCCATTCCCTTACCCCTAAAATACCTCACATATATTTTATGTAGTGTGCTATTTCCATACCCCTACTATTACATGTGGGAAATATTAGGAGTGTGGGGAAAGTACAGGTGGGCTATATAAGGGGTCTGGGAAGACACATACTATAAGATATGTGGGGTATATGAGGAATCTACATTTGTCCATCTCTTCCGCGGAATGGATGTGATATGTTGGTTCGATGTCCTCACATTCTGGCACTGAAATGCCAGACCTCTTATCCATTAACCCAGCCCCTACAGTATAATTTAAATGTCCCCCTCCCTTCCCAGCACCCACCTTGCATAGCTTAGTATAAATAATTTATTTGTGATTAATCAGGACAAGCAAAAGTTCAAGATACAAAACCAGTTGCATGCAATCAACAGCTGAAAGTAACAATCGTTCTAAATAGAACTGTAAAGTTATCCTGATATCCCGTCTAGAGAGGCCAGGTACAAAACAGTGATAATAACAGCACTTAGTACAGGAAGAACCCTTCTAGGTAGAAAAGATGAGGGTAGGTAGAGAGGGGTGGGTTAGCCAGAAAGCTTCTCTCAATGGTATAGCTTGTTATAGGACCAGGTTACATTAGAGCTTGGGGCGATTATGTTGGTGTGGCGGGTTGGGGGAAGTCCCGAAACTGGAACCATGGGTTCCTGGTGGCAGTACATTTGGAGAATTTGTCGGTAGCTGAAAGAATTAGTTCCTCCAGTGAATACACAAAATTCCAATTTCTATGTATATGCATAGACTACGTCAAACCAGGACTAAAGTATACAGTCAGGTGCATAAATATTGGGACATCAAAACAAATCTCATATTTTGGGCTCTACACACCACCACAATGGATTTGAAATGAAACTAACAATATGTGCTTTACCTGCAGACTTTCAGCTTTAATTTGAGTGTATTTACATCCAAATCAGGTAAACGGTGTAGGAATTACAATGATCTCAATATGTGCCTCTTACTTTTTAAGGGACCAAATGTAATGGGACAATTGACTCAAAAGCTATTTCATGGACAGGTGTGGGCTATTCCCTCGTTATTTTATCATCAATTAAGCAGGTAAAAGGTCTGGAGTTCATTCTAGGTGTGACATTTGCATTTGGAATCTGTTGCTGTCGACTCTCAATATGAGATCCAAAGAGCTGTCACTATCAGTGAAGAAAGCCATCATTAGACTGAAAAATCAAAAGAAACCCATCAGAGAGATAGCAAAAACATTAGGTGTGGCCAAATCAACTGTTTGGAACATTCTTAAAAAGAAAGAACGCACCAGAGAGCTCAGCAACACCAAAAGACCTGGAAGACCATGGAAAACAACTGTGGTGAATGACAGAAGAATTTTTTCCCTGGTGAAGAAAAACCCCTTCACAACAGTTGGCCAAATCATGAACACTCTACAGGAGGTAGGTGTATATGTGGCAATGTCAACAATCAAGAGAAGACTTCACAAGAGTGAATATAGAGGGATGTAAACCATTGGTGAGCCACAAAAACAGGAAGACCAGATTAGAGTTTGCCAAACAACATCTAAAAAAGCCATTACAGTTCTGGAACAACATCCTATGGACAGATGAGAAAAAGATCAACTTGTAACGGAGTGATGGGAAGAGAAGAGTATGGAGAAGGAAAGGAAGTGCTCATGATCCAAAACATACCACCTCATCAGTGAAGCATGGTGGTGGTAGTGTCATGGTGTGGGCATGTATGGCTGCCAATGAAACTGGTTCCCTTGTATTTATTGATGATGTGATTGCTGATAAAAGCAGCAGGATGAATTCTGAAGTGTTTCGGGCAATATTATCTGCTCATATTCAGTCAAATGCTTCAGAACTCAGACGGCGCTTCAGAGTGCAGATGGACAATGACCCGAAGCATACTGCAAAAGCAAGGCTAAAAAGTGGAATGTTATGCAATGGCCAAGTCAATCACCTGACCTGAATCCGATTGAGCAGCATTTCACTTGATGAAGACAAAACTGAAGGGAAAATGCCCCAAGAACAAGCAGGAACTGAACACATTTGCAGTAGAGGAACAAAAGAGAGGTCCGGCACTCCAAACATTCATTATATAACGCTATGTGTCAGCACATACATAAAAAGGAGGGTTAGGTCACAATATAGCTATATTGGGTTAAGCTCACCTGCCCATCGTCAAGGCACCTCCTGTAGGTGAGTCCCTATCCATCTGCTATATGTGTACTCTGAAGGTCTATATTAAGACACTCCTGCTATTTGAACAGTGTGCAAGCAGCCATTTTGTGGGAGGTGCTGACGCATAGTGTTATATAATATAGTTACACAGTGGTCATTTTGGTCCATGGCTGCACCACTACATTTATATATACACTTGCACACATTTCATGTATTGAATTAGAAGCGCGGCCTCTGTTTTTTTGTTAAGATTCCAAGCCTCTTTCTCCTTTGCGTTCCACTGAGTTAAAGAAATAGAAGAACAATAAAGAGGGCCCCTGCCAATGGCATAATACCTTATATTGTAAACATAAAGGCAATAAAAGTGGGTAAGGATACTCACAAGAACTGTGGACATTAAATGAATGATGTCAAATAAGCATTTAAAAGTTATTTATAAATTCTGGCAAGCAGATAACTTCACAGCAGGTAAATGTTCCTCCGCTGCCGACACAATGTTGCAGAAGTAAACCCAGTTAAAATCAACGCGTTTCGGCTAGCTTGTAGCCTTTCTCAAGTTGAACTGGAAACTGTACTACTTCCTAGTTATATGGTGACAGAGGTTTTCCTTAGTTTAATTAGTCCAGTTGGCATAAATGGAACAATGTCCACTACTGATTTAAGTGTAAAAAGGACACATTTTCTAATTGAGCAAATTTATTCCTAGCATTATTTGAATTTATACAGATATTCAATATAAAATTGATTTAAAAAAATGATAAAATCAATTATAGATAGTTAATAAATAATAAACATTAGACTTATAAATAAAAAATTAATTTCAAAGTCTTTGTTTAGCCCTTTTGGTGGGATAGTTTTCATGTTATAAATCCAAAGCATCTCCGTTTTGGCTAATGCTAATGTTGATAAAATTCCACTTTCTTGAACCACTCGGAGATTGATGGACTGAACTGGGATTACCACACTTCCAGAATTACTAACATGGATTAAGAGGGAATGTTTGGGGAAGCCATGGGGCCTGGAAGGAGAAAAAGATCCTAAATTGCAGGGTCCGTCTGGACCAATCACCTTGCGGGTAACCTCAAAAACCTGCTCCCAGAATCGAGTTTATAAAAACGCCAACAGATGTGGGCCAAAGGGCCTCTAGCAGGATTACCCTGCCAGCATAAAGTAGGGACATGTGGGAGAAAGGAGTGGAGCATATGAGCTGTTCCGTACGCCAGGAGATCCACAGTGTAACATTTGGCCTGTGCATGCGCGGATGTGACAGTTAAGCTAACATAAGTAGCCTTACCTACAGAGATCTGGATCCAATCCAATAACCCTAATCCTAAACTTAACCACTAACCAGGGAAGCAGGGAGCAGAAATATATTCATCACAATGTCTAAAACGACCCAGTCATCACTCTGCTGCCGACTGTATCGCTTTGGAAATTGCGATAGTCGAAGCCGCAACAACAACATACTCGTGGCAAACTCTTTTGAATACCGACAGTAGCTTGGGTTTGGAGCAAGATAATTGCGAGCGTATAAGTTCTGGGCATGTTTGCCGATCCACACTACTTCATTGGTCAGAATAGCTCCTGTGGTTCTCTATGCACAGTATCAGAATGCTGCGGCTCTTTGTGATGAGTCTTACAGTTTAGCTATTTCCACCGGGTGTGTATTTAATTTATATTTATAATATTTATAAATAAGTAAGTGTAATATACATATTAGGGAAATAGATGTGTGGTGTTTAATAATGTTAGAAATGAAGTAATAGAAATGTTTAATATATAATAGGAGACATATTCGAAATATAAACATATTACAAATAATAGTATAATATCATTATTTAGAATAATCGGATTAAAGAATATTCGGTATATTGAGAATTCGAAATTGGAACAATCACTATTTTGAATAATCGGAATATAGAATATTCGGTATATTGAGAATTCGAAAATGGAGCTATCGTAATACAAACCGTTTCGATATTAACCATTCTAAAGTTGAACTTTCGATATATAACCATATTCGAAATATAGATGTTTACAAATTGTATCATATCACTATTGGGAATATTCGCAAATCGGAGCTTTTGAAATCAGAAGATTCTAAATGTAAAATGTAAAAATATTCGAAATATGCATGTTTAGTAATTAAACACATTTGAAAAGGGAAAAGGTAGCAACACAGAAAATTGGAAATAGGGAAGATTCGAAATATGAATTTTCGCAAATTAGCGAAATAAATAGAAAATTAGGAAATCGGAATTTTGTAACCGGAGAATGCATAGCATTTCCAATTGTAGTGTATAAAAGATTGTTTTCAGAATCATTCATACTGACTTCAGCATCACGCCACCTTCTACATTTACAGATGACCTGGGTACAAGATGTCATTCCAAATAAGTGCATTGCACAGCTGGGCCTCCGGCTCAAATATTTCACTTATTTTCTTAAATGGAATCAGGCAAACGAGGAATATGTCAACAGAGAACTTCATCCACCTTTCCAGAGTCAAATCCTGCAGCGGGAGGTAGTCTGTCTGTCACCTCCTGAATCCTCTCACAGAGAGCTAAGTATAGCGGGGCTGGGGAGATGCTCATCACAGACCCTCTGCTAAGTGCTGTCAGAGCCACTCATGTTACTGGGGATGAGCTAATATCCTTTCAAAGCGTAGTGACAATTTTTTCCCCCAGATAGTTTTCAAAATAATATCACTTATTTCACTAGTCCTGTGCCCAGGCTTAGTGTAGTTTGTCGCTTTGAGAGCGTGTCTTTTGACAGGTCACTTTGCGGCACTAAATCGACCACTGCCGTCATCAGTTTCTAAAGAGATAGCGGGCCGTATTCAGAGATCCATTTTTTAAAAGTACGCAATTATACATGTAGCAAGGCAACACCCACCAACACCCACGACACTCCTCTCTCCCGGTGGTGGAATCGTAGACTTACACCTCTATAGACCACTCTGTTCTTTACGTACGTGCATATTTGTCTTCCTTCCGTGTGATTCAGTATAGACGTGTCCTCAAGCGTTCCTTTAAATGCCTCCCCTCACCCACTTTCATGTAAATTTTCAAGTACATATTTCCACCCCGCCCATCCGTACGTATGTCCCCAAGTGCAATTTACATGTCCGTTTCTAAAGTACATACATGCGTATATTCAATGTAACTTACGCAAATAAAGTTGCTACGCATGCACAGTTAAAATGTACCTAAAAATACGCACGCAACTCCACCTGAAAGCGGATCTGTGAGTCTGGTCCAGCGTCATTCCCGCGACAGCTGTCAATAATAAAGTCCAACGACGACAGGAAAGTTAACCCTCCTCTAACCCTAATCATCTCTATCCCTCCGCCTAAACTTACGGGTCCCTTCTCTGCAGCCTAACCCTTACCCTCCCCATCCCGCAGCCTATCCCTAACCAGAATGGGCACCTTGTTGAAATAACAACAATCAACACTGTACCCACTCTGGGATTTAAATATTCTTTGTTATACAGGTGTCAGCCCTGATAGAGCTGCAATTAAGCTGTTGGCTGTGTCAGTGTCGAAAATGAGCCATCAAAGCGAAACGCGTTATTTCTATGAGGCTACGGTTTTCAACGTCATGTTAGCATTTTGTGGTTTGTTTGTTTTGAGGACAGGACATTCCATTTCAGTCAATGTACAGCGAGGACGTTATACACGCAAATGGGCGAACAGTTTCACAGTTGCGATTTTAATTGCTTTGATCAATTTTCACCCAAAAATTGGTTGACGCAAGTAATCATAACGACAGACAGAGATTTGGTCTGGATCCAAGGTTGAAAATTAAAGGAAATTAGGTGGATATTTACAACTGGGGCAAAGCATACTTTGTTTTTGCTTAATGCACACAGATACCGACCAGCTTCACTTTTACACTGTTACATACCTCTCAACATTACAAAAAACAAAAACAAGACAAATAAGCCCCTCCCTGGTCTTGCCACCCTGATTCTACCCAAACTCTGCGCATTTCAAGACCACACCCCCTCTGGCACGGCAGCAGTGTAAAATCAACAAAGAAAAATAAAGTAAAAAATAAAATAAACCCCTTAGAGGGAAAATTTAAAGGTGGACCGGACAGCAGAACAGTCACCCAAAATCGTGACCGTCCCGCTGGAATCGGGACAGTTGGGAGGTATGCTGTTATTTAGACTTGGACTAGGAAACATCACCTTTCAGCTCTGCATCAGATGTAATTTGCCTCCCCTGCAATTCAACATGGTTTCACCCAGGTGTAACTTTCCACCTGTTTTCCTCTTATTGTCAAGCTCTGCAGAGTGGCTGCGTACATTCGGAGAGCACATCCTCATACTGCGTTTGTTGGAAAGGGTAACGTTGTAGGGTGATATCAGGTTGGCACGTAGATGTGACATTGGTGTAACATGCCTTGCTGCCATTCTATTGCTATTTTAAAAGCTAATCGGCAGCGTGAATCCAGCGACGCATCCCCGCTGTATTCAGTCTCCCACGCAGCCAAGGGCTGAACCCTCCCCTTGCCTGCAGAGAGCATGTAAGATTGGAGCAGACACACCTTTCAAATTCCCAGAAGTCTGGATAGCATATAAGGGCTTAAACACACCACTACTGTACAATCGTAATATGATCCCCACCCCCACCTTGCATAAGTAACATACGCATCTCGTCCAACCATCGGAAGGACTTCCGGTAAAACAATCTGAATCCTGAGGATCCAGATCTGTGCTGGAAGAACGTCGCACTTGCATGCGCCCTTGCAAAATGCGTCATTTTCGCCTTGCAAAGACTGGAAACTGCTCGCATTGCGCAATTCCGGATCCAGTCCATAACGCATAACCTATAGTTTTATTATACATAACTGGCAACTTCTTGTTTTTCCCTTCCAGGAGAAACAAGAGACGTCAGTATGGGGGCAGGATTTATCCGGAAGCTCCACCCCTGCCTAATCCAAACTGAGGGTTGTTAAGAGTGGAGGGGGACTTAATGTCCTCTGCTTTAAATCCCTTGTCTCAAGGCCAAATCCGGGAGATTTGCCGGCTCTCCCAGGAATCCAGCAGCGAATTCCTGAATTTTGGGATTTTCTTGGAAATTTCTGTACTCGGATCCAGAATAAATTCTGATTTACACAAGTGGCGCACGGTAGTTGAGCCCTGCGAGCGCACTTGGAATGTGAACATACGCAACTGGTTTCCGTATGCTCAGTGTTCTGTATGTTAGGACGTGACAGCCGTCCGTACGCTAAATTACACGCAGTGTGTGTGCGGGGGGTGGGGGGGCATTTAAATTGGTCAGTATGGGCTTGATAAGGCACTTCCGTACATCTGAGCATTAAGAAAATAAGGTAGGCCTATGGACACGTAAGTCAGCTAAAACCTGCACTCACGAGGGGTGTGTCATAGGAGCGCAACTCCCCGTCTGTCGCACTTAAGCCTGAATCAGGTCCTGACCCTGCATTTGTATATCTATGACATTGTTGCGTCTGTCTGTTATGTTGCCGTGAGCAATAGACGTCCTTGAATACGGATCCAGAGCCACATTAGCGGAACGCTTTTGGAAATCCCATTATTTGCGCATTGGCAGCAGGGGTGTATCTATGGGTCCAGCGCCCCTGGCAAAGTAAGGGACCGGCGCTCCCCCCCCCTTTACCCATTCACTCCCATCATGCGCCTCCAGTCCCCCCAGTACTCCAATCATGTGCCTCCAGCCCCCCCAATACTCCCACCATATGCCTCCAGCACCTCCCACCCCAGTACTCCCATCATATGCCTCCAGACTCCTCCCCCAGTACTCCCA
>WWET01003930.1:8955-21793 GCA_011038615.1 Limnodynastes dumerilii | reverse complement strand
AGCAGAGGAGGTGTATGGTGCCGATAACAGGACATTTCCCTAGCGGGAAATCTTCCCGTTTATCGGCCCACCCCCTGCTGGGACCGATAATCGTCCTAGTGTATGGCCAGCTATAGGGCCCAATTCAATTGTCTGCGAAGCTTGGTTGCAAAGCTTTTTAATAGAATTTACATCACGGATTTTAATACCCACCTCATAGAGGTGCATATTCAAGTCCGCTAATTTTCTTACTGGAATAGATGGGAATAGGCGCACTTAAATCGGGCCCAAAGAGTCTAATTTAGACATGTCCCTTTTATTTGCTTTGCTTCTAAAGCTTGGTACACTCTGGAGGGTTATCTAAAAGACCGCATATACGCAATCTACGTATCGAAACGATACGCAGATTACGTACAATAGCTACTACTGTTTAGTGAACTACGTCTGTCTATGCAAGACGGACGTAGTTCTGGATCCGGCCCATTATACTAAACCATAGCGACTTAGTAACTCAGATACCTGTATTCCATAAATCTCATTTACAATATGTTGATGTATTTTCAGAATTTGCACCCACCGCAACAAAAAAAAGACTGATTTTTGCAAGATCAAAAAATAGTAATTTGCTGATTCTTTGCTGTGCAAATTGCTCAGTTAGGGCCGTATTCAGAGAAAAGTACGCAATTATTCGCACGGACGCAGCAAGGCCACACCCCTGACACTCCCATCACGCGGAGGGGTTTAATGTGACTAACGAGTGCCTGGACTTGCCTTATCTTTCCGTGGGCATTTGCGTGCGTCCAGTTGTCCTGTACGTGCGTATCTAACTAACCGCGCCCCCACAGCTCGTCCACACTCCATTAAAATGCCTCCCCCCGCCCATTTTTATTTAAATTCTCACGTGCGTATTTAAACGTAGGAGATCTGTACGTATTTACTCACGTGCGATTCACATGTCTGTTCGGGAGGCACTTCCGCATGTATAGTCTACGTGAACTCTGTAAAAAAAAGTTACTACGCATGCGCAGTTGAGACGAACCTAAAAATATGCATGGGACTCGACGCGAAAAAACTGTTCTCTGAATATGGCCCTTAATCTTAATAAATACGTTGGAAAACACAAGGAAAGCTCCTTTAAAATCAAACTCTTTATTTATATTTTCAACAAAATTCCAGTTCTTATAAAAAGTCTTTTTTTTTCATTAATATCACAGTTTGCATAACACACAAACACTTTCTTACCCCAGGAGGCCACTCTGAATATTCCTGAAAATAGGAGATAAAAATGTCTTATTATTTGTTAAGCTATAAACTGAATCACAAGGAAGTCCTAAAACACAAACTCTACTACTAGTCCCCCCAGTTTGTGGAAGTTGCACCTGTGTATTACATTTACTTTGGAAGTTGGCTGTGTTAATTTCATTGGGCTGGATCCAGACTTAAGTAAGTGCTTGAAATGAGTGACTCCTGGGCTAAACCATGTTGACTGCAGGGGAGTCGTATTTCATCTGTTGCAAACAGTATTAGAGTTGAGAGGTGAAGTTTCCTATCTCAAGTCTAAACAACAGTGTGATAGTAAAGCTGGTCAGTATCTGTGTAATAATAGAATAATAATATAATAGTATTAGAGATGAGAGGTGATAAATAACAGTGTGATAGTAAAGCTGGTCAGTATCTGTGCACAGTAAGCGATTCAAAGATATATCCCTGCATGCAAACAATACAATTAACTTGGATCCCCCTGCAATCAACATGGTTTAGCCCAGCCCAGGAGTAACTAATTTCAAGCACTTACTTAAGTCTGGATCCAGGCTATTGTCTGGTTTGTAGAAGTCACTTTCTATATCTATTAAGATATTATATGGCTATTCTGTAATATCTGCAGGCTAGTCTACAATACAGTAGCATTCATCATTAAGTACTCTGTTCACTACTAACTAGTGACATCAATAAGGAATCCTTTAAATAAGAACTAGTGACATCAATAAGGAATCATTTAAATAAGAACTAGTGACATCACTAACGAGTATTTTCAATAGTTATTAGTGACATCACTAAAGGATCAATTCACTAGATACTAGTGTCATCATTCAGACATCTGATCACCAGTAACTAGTGACCACTAAGAAATCCTTTTAATAGGAAATAGTGACATCAATTAAAAAATCTGTTCAATGGTAACTAGTGTCATCACAAAGGAATCAGTTTACTAATAACAATTGTCACCACTAAGGAATTAGCTCCCTAGCTCACTATTTCATGTAATTATTAAATAACGACTTTACTTGTAATTTGTGACATCACTCGAATAATAACAAGAGACTATATAGGGAATGGATAGTCTGCCTTCTTTGTGATATTGTTATTTCTCACATATTGGACCTGATTCACATTTAAGAATCTGTTTTTTAGGTGCGTATATATAGGAAGGGATATACTGCACATGCGTAGTGACATAATATACACAATTTACATAGGACTTAAGAACGAGTCGGCTCTGAATCTTCATAAGACCCTATTTCTTCTAGGTTCGTAGTGACTTAAGAAGAAAGGGGAGTGTCCAGAAAACTTAAGAACGAAGATAAGAAGATTGGGTGGAGGGAATCATTTAAATGAGGAAATCTGGGTGTGATTAGGCAAAAACTTTCTTAATTAGCCGCCCTATGCACAGAACTACGAATCTAAAGATAAGATAGCCCTATGGCATTAGTAAGTCACTTAAGAAGCTGAAAACCGGGGGTGTGTCCCTTGCTATTAGTTGCATATAATTAAGACCATAAAGCCTTCTTAAGTGTGAATCAGGTCCATTGTCTTTACATGTGCAGTTGACGAATTCCCTATGAAGAAAGCGTGGAGCTATGCTATCGAAGCATTACTTAATATATTGTAAATGATGTAATGTTATAAATTATATTACAGTGTGTCTCACAACATGGGAAAAAAAAGGATCCAGAGACATTAAAACCCGTCTGATCCGTTGACAGTGCTGCATCCAATCCTCACAATCCAGCTCCAATATAAGCCCACTCCTTTACACTAGACGAGGCCGCTGTTTTTATATCTTAGTATCTCATGATATAAGACAATGATACAATGCATGAAAAGCTTAGTGTGAGCTTACTGAGTGTTTCTGTGTTACCTAAATACAGCGTGTAATGGATGATGGCTGGTGTGTCCAAGCTGGGCGCATATACTATGGGGCTGATCCAAAGAGAGGCATAACAGCGTGAAAAAGGCCAAATCTGCACCTGGACAAACCATGTTGCAATGGGGTGTAGTTCGCAGCAGAGCACTTTGTGGCAATGAAGCGACAGGCATGTTTTCTTCATCCCAACGCTAACCATCCCTGTCCAACACTTTAACCTTATCCCTCCCCTAACCCTAAGTATCCTCATCCTGCAGCCTAACCTTATGCTTCCCCTAACTCTAACCATCCCTGTCCCACTCGCTAACCTTAACCTTCCCCCTACCCCTAATCATCCCTGACCCTCCCTCTCCAAAGCCTACCCCTAATTATTGATGTTCCTAACCTTAACCTTCTCCACTCCGCAGCCTATCCCTAACCATCCCTTGGATACTTGTTCAGACATATAAATATTCTTTATTACAAAGTAGTAGACTGTTCCAGCTGTGATTAAGGTGAAAATGGAATTGCCACAGCAGTATCTATATCCCGTTGCAATATGAGAAGGGTACATACTGACTGATTTTGCTTATGGCACACTAATACTGAGCCACTTTATTCTTGAACTCTAATTTAGAGTTAAGATACATGACACCACCTTTCAGCTCATGTTGTTTTCCTCCTCTGCTGTTCAGGTTTTTCCAGTGCAAATATTTGCTCCTTTTTTTAGCTGTTCTGCTGGATCTGCCGCTATTGGTGCGTTATAATCACATGCATGGAAATAAGACTCACAGCTTACCGTCCCATTATTGTGCCATCAACTGAATCCTGGCTGCCGGCCTCGCTGGGGGTGCTCACTGATTTAGATGAGGGAGACACAGGGGTTGGTACTAAATAATGAAAATAAAAGATGTATCAGTTATTGACAAAACACCAATTATTTATCATGAAGCAGCAGGGGAGCAGGATCAATGTATGATAAGTATGAAAAAACCATGACCAGTCCTGGTACTATTACTAGACAGGTTTAGATGGCTTCCTAGGGCACTAGTCCTTAGGTAAGTGTCATGGAGGTGTTCAGTGACCCTTGAAACGATGGTCACCATGGAATACACAATCCGCTGCTGCTCAACTAATATCCTGTGGCGGCTTGTGTGTTTAGGAGTCGAAGCTCAGCTGATCCCCTGCAGAGGAGCTTACGTGTATTGGTTAGCCAATCAGCTGTCAGGGACATGACAGCTGAGCAGGAAAAGTAAGTGTCACAAGGGATCAGCTGACCCAAGGCTCCTGTATAGTACTGTGCTATACAGGAGTCATGACTCAGTTGATCACCTGACGCAGTACAAGTAAGTAGGGTTAAAGATGCCCAGGGGCAGAAGTAAGTGACAGGCTGAAGCTTTGATAAGGGACCTAGCACCAGACCTTGGCCATAACTGTTTTGTAGCTTACAATTAGGAGCTATTTTGTTATATCCTCTTGTGTATACATCATGTAAAGGTATATTGGATTTCAAACTAGAAATTATAGGGTCCGATTCAATTAGCTTCACACCTGTGTTATTTGCGGTGCGAAGCTAATTCCACGAATTTTTAATTGTGGATTTTTATGCAAAAATAAATTTTTGCAACCATAAGTTCACACTTTGTACCTTTGCACGTTCCACCAGCAGGACCCTGCCTTAATATGGGTGCGGGGCTTAACAATTGATGATGAATATCATGTGGTCAAGTCCCGCCCACCCCTAGTGACACTAGGAATTACTATGATGAGAAGCAGGGGGGCCTCTCATGCAGGAGATTTGCCAGCCCTCGTGGAACTGGCAGAACTGCCCGAAGACATGTTTTAAGCATCACGTCCCACCTCTGAAGTCCGCAGCACGGAAATCTGAAACTGGAGGTTTCAGATCAGTGCTGGAAGTCAGTAGTGTGTGCAGCCACTAGTATTAGACCTAGATGCGGTTCAATATTATAATAATAATAATAATAATAATATATTATTAATAACAAATGTCTTAATACCTAAAGGCGGCTCAGGGGAAATCCCAATGCTTTGCAGTAGCGCTTCGGTCTCCCGTCTTTTGCGGTCAAGGTCGGTGTCTTCGTGGATGGGTTCTGTTTTCTGTTGCTGTTCTGCCTAAATAAACACATTTCTGTAACTCAGAAGAATGGAGCGACAGACATTGAAATAATACAGAAGAAAAGACAAGGGGCCTGTAGCGCTCAGCGTAACATCGGTGCTCTGGCCCGACACTCCCCCTGTGCGGGCGTATGGCCCCTTCCTTTTGCCGGCTGAAGGCTACCCTAGCTTCACCCGGCGTAAGGAAGGGGCCATACGCGTTTCCATAGTAACGCCGGGCAACATCTGCCCGGCGCATGCGCATTAGAGCAACGGCCGCCGTACTAGCGACAGCGGCCGTAGCTCTGGATCAGGCCCAAGGTGCTGAGGTTGTATCTACAGGACACAGAAAGCTGATCAGTATCTTAGATAATGGCTGGGCCGGTGACGTTACTGAGTATTGGGACTTATCAGTGAATGTTCTCCGGGGGGTATAGCTGAGATGGTAAAGGTAAATAGGAGATGGTTATAGGTAAAGTGGAGATGTTGCTCATAGCAACCAATCAGATTCTAGTTCTCACTTTCGTAATATATACTAGAAAATGTCAGCTAGAATTTGATTGGTTTCTATGGGCAACATCCCCACTTTTTCTTTCCTGCAGCTTAGTACATCTGGCCCCAAGACTTAAAACTGGAGTTTTGCCTTAATGACTTGCCTTTATGAATATACTGTATTTTATCTTTCTTGAAGATGTGTCAACTTGATTACATGTTTCAATAAAAATGTATTTAAAAAAAAAAACTGGCGTTTTGATGTAAGTAATAGGTAAGAAAGTGAAATGCACATCAACAATTGGTGTTAATATATATTTTAAAGGACTTATACAACAACCATATAATACTTGTTTGTTTGTTTCATTATTTCTTTTCATTGCACATTTATTTTGTAACTCTGATATTTTGTTGAACATATAAATGGTTCATGGCCAACACCTGTACTTTTTATTTCATAACTCTGGTCCGGATCCAGATCTTCACTATTGTCAGAACCCTGAACACAGCAACAGCAGAGTTCTTATGTCGGTCTGCCATCAGATTCTAAGTCCCATGTGTGCAAGGGAACACAAGAGACAACCAACAGCAGGACCCTACCTTAAAATTTCTGCTCCGTCCTCACAGAAAATGGGAACAGTGTAATAATTAGTATTGTATGTATGGGCCTAACCAAATCCTTGCTGCATGCCCGGCGACATGGTGGTAGAGCTGTGACGGATATCGAGCTTCAGAGGGGCCCCCGGCAGTGTACCTGTACTTTTAATCAGTTCTCCACTAACAGCCTGTGTCGTTGGAGAACAGCTTCACCTATGAGTCATCCGGCAGTCAGGATGACTCATACATACACTGCTAGAGGAACTTTCTCTCCTCCAGTGTGTCATGTGACTTCCCTGGCTGCCGAGATGTGGAGACATCTTCCTGTATTTCTGGACTGCTAAAGACTAGATTCTAAGGTAAGCTGTCTGTCCATCTAATATCTATCCATCCATCCATCTATCTATCGATCTATCTATCTATCTATCTATCTATCTATCTATCTATCTATCTATCTATCTATCTATCTATCTATCATATATATGTTTCATTGTTAATGCTGTATAATGTGAATTTCTGAGACACATATAACTTTTTTGTTACTGAATCTTGTAAACACGTGAATACTGATCCAGTTCTCTAATACTACAGAAGCATTACTGATACCAGCTCATATCACATTAAAGTGTAATCCTGGCATCATATGCTGCTGACACCGACATTCTTCCCTTTATGTTCCACAATACGTCTTGTAACCCATACTCTGCACATCATCGCTGACTGACATCAGAACTGTGCTGTTTCTGTGTTCAGGGTTGTGACAATAGTGAAGGTCTGGATCCGGTCCACAGTTACAAAATTAAAAAGTATAGGTGTTGGTTCAACAAAATATCAGAGTTACAAAATAAATGGGCAAAATAAAGAAATAATAAAACAAACAACCATTATATGTTGTAAGTTCTCTAAATATATATTAGCACCAATTGTTGATGTGCATTTCACTTTCTTACCTATGACTTACATAAAAGTCTTGGGGCCATATTTGCTAAGCTAAGTAAACGTGGAGATGTTTCCCATAGCAACCAATCAGATTCTAGCTCTCACTTTCCTATTACATACTAGAAAATGTCAGCTAGAATCTGATATAGATATATATATATTTCACCTTTTAAAGAGGCAGGGTGGGCCTCAAAGACATGAGTGTACCAGGCCTCCAGATTTCTGTTACTGGGCCTACTTTACTGCACAATCTACGTAACTCGCCCTCACGCCAGACGCACCTCCCATATGCTTCCTGCACTGTCCCGCCCCGCAGATGGAAAGCATTCATTTGTATTAGTTTCAAGGGCCAGATTTACTAAGCTACAGGAAAAGAAAAGTGAAGATGTTGTCCATAGCAACCAATCAGATTCTAGCTCTTACTTTCCTATTACATACTAGGAAATGTCAAGTAGAATGTGGTTGGTTGCTATGCGCAACATCTCCACTTTTTCTTTCCCGCAGCTTGGAAAATCTGGCCCCAAGTGTCCATTAACCAGGTTAATTTTCTCCTTTTATCTCAAGGCGAGATTGTAAACTCAAGCGGTCTGATCAGCTGTGACGAAGTAATCTGTGTATAGTGCTGGGCAAAAATATTATCTTTATAAGTATATAGACGCAGATATTATAACGCATCACCAATGTAGGATGCTAATTCACAATGCTTTATCTTTCATGTATTGCAAATTCTAATACCCTGCGGTTGTCATGGTTACTGTTATTCTGTATGAAAGATTAAAATGAGAAACCAATTCCTGCTTAGAAGACTCAGGGATTTTTACTATACGACACATTATTATGAAAAGGAATTGTCTGTCTGATGAAGGACTTCTCCTTATGGCTCCGGATACATGAAAGGAGAGGGATTTTCTGTAACTCTCACCAGCGTCTTAGGCAGACGCAAACACAGGTTATAAAAGGGGAGATTTCCAAACCATGCAATCAGATTGTGAAGCCATCGGCCCGGCTATCATTAGAAAGAGTCAGGTCTCTTCCAGTCCCTTCCTATCACACCTCATATACATCGGTAATGCTGGGTGCATTCATAAGCAGAGTAGCCTGAAACAAGGCATTTGAGCTGCTCGACCAAGATGGGGTGTGGTATGCCAGTTACAATGTCATTTGACTGAAATTCATACACTTGACATTAGTCCAACAATGTATAAATGATGGACTGTATTCACACCTAAGTAAGTGTAGAAGATACGTGCGTATTTTCACGATCAGTTAAACTGCGCATGCCCAGAACCCAAATATACGCACGGAAATCCTGACCGACTGATTCACATACATGGACGTCTTACTTAGGACTGATGCACGCATCGGTACGTAATGAGTCCCACGTGCATAGCTAGAGGGGCAAGAATCTTAATGCAATGAGCTGAACACGGGCTACTAATGTACAGTATGGGTGTTCCAACAGAGTTAGGACTGATTCACAGTAGGAGAGCCTTGCGTAAACTATCATATGCACAGGAAATGTTAAGGTTAGCCCTCGACCATTCTTAAGTTGAGGAACTTTATTGTGTGCTGTGAGGCCATGCATCCTTACTTTGCGCTCCCAACCCAAAGGGAGTGGTCAATCGGTTTCTTTCTTTTCTCTATCGGTGTTGAAGATTTTTCACATGCATACATTTAGGTAAGTTTGCAATTCTACTCTTAACTGTGAACCGGGGCCGATGATACAAATAACCTGGACAGTAATATATACACCTTTGGAAAGGGGGCATGGCTTTGGAAAGGGGGCGTGACATACGTGAGGCAGAGGAGGTTGGTCCTGGCCTGCACTTCAATAGGAAAGCAAGTGGGTATGGTGAATAGGTCACAACAAACATCACACTGACATAAGGCCTGGACCATTGTGTAATGTGCTCATCTCAAAAAATGGCACATACTATAAAATATGTGGGGTATGTTATGGTCTTAGAATGGCACACTATTTAGAGTATATGTGGGATAAAATGGCACATACTATAATATAATGGAATAGATTAGGGATCTGGGGATAGCACATACTATAATATAATGGGATATATTAGGGGTCTGGGGATAGCACATACTATAATATAATGGGATATATTAGGGGTCTTGGAATGACACATACTATAATATAATGGGATATATTAGGGGTCTTGGAATGACACATACTATAATATAATGGGATATATTAGGGGTCTTGGAATGACACATACTATAATATAATGGGATATATTAGGGGTCTTGGAATGACACATACTATAATATAATGGAAAAGATTAGGGGTTTGGGGATGGCACATACTATAATTTAAATAGGATATAATAGGGGTCAGGGAATGGCAAACTATACTATTCAGAAAACTTAATATAAACAACATATATTATAGTATGTGCCATGTCCAGACCCCTAATATATCCCACCTATATTACACGCATTGGAAAGCTCTATCATGGACTGACTGGTTGGGGTATTCAATCTGGGTTCCCAGGTATGTGACAGTGTCTCAGCAGTAAAGTGGAAGCTGGAGGGCCTTCTGTAAGTCCTGCTCATGAGCTTTGCGATGTAGTGATGGGAAGGAAGGACTAGAGTAGCCTTGACTTGACCTGGACTGGACAGACTTGGCTTGACTTGACTTGACCTGGACTGAACCAAGACTGGAACTTAACTGGACAAGCTTGACTTAACCTGGACTGGACTTGATAGACTTGACTTGGACTGGACTGGATTGGTGATTGCTATCATGTGACCGATGCAGACAGGATCCAACTGGTTGGCTTAGGTCGTGTGATGATCCCATGTATTAGTCCTGGAAGCATGGCAATGGCCAGAAAGGGCAGCAGATAAACGACAGCTGACGCGGTACGTGCTGCGGTTTGTGACACCCCCCACTTTCAAAATCCTGTGTTTGCCACAGAAGCCTGACCATAACCCTAACTGTAGCCTAACCCTAACTATAAGTTGAAGTATGGTACTCACCTGTCCACCTTGTATTGACACTGGAAGTGTAGATCGATCAGGCATCACAGTAGAGTGAAGAATCGTCTAGCGGGCATCTCTGTCGATTAGGAGTCCTTAGATCCAGCGATGTCAAGCAGGCATCTGTCAGAATGGGTAGTGTCTGACACTCAACCCACCAAGATGGCAACACACTAGGTGGTTGATCCCAAGAAAATGGTCAGCTGCTGTCAAGCAGACTGACTTGAGTTCTCAAACAAGTTCTCCACTGTCAGATAACTGGAAGTTTGAGTTTGCCTACGCTAAGTGCATCAGTAACGAGCTGTCCTAAATAATTCTGCTACAGGATTGGCACAGCATTGAAGTAGCTGCCCTCCCTACACCCTCAGAGCATACACTGCTTCAAGAGGAGGTGTGATGGTGCCCCTCTCCTGTGCCTCTTCCTCGTTGATAGTAACAAGTGTATGAGGGGCTCAATACACGCCCCCAAGGTCCTCCCCTTAGTAAAGGTCTTCAATTCAAGAGATTACTGGGGATTACTTTAGATCAAACAGATTGCAGCACCAATGGAAGGAACCCAAACTATGCACTTATCCAATATAACGGGACAGGCGCTGCATTTCCCTATACCTTCCACCAAAATTGGAAACCCAATTACTGTGCGACCTTCACAAAACACGAGTTGTCTATGTAGGGTTGAGATAGACTAGACGGAGCTTTAACAAACCTCTCTCTTCTTCCTCTCCTCTTCTTTGCGTTTCTTCTCTTCCCGTATCTGTGCCAAGCGTTGCTTCTTCCTTTCAAGTTCGGCTTTTAGGTCACTTTTGTCGGACATTATGGATTCCTAGAGAAAAAATCCAAAACATAACAATACCCTGAGTTAGATTAAATGTTTTTTGTTAGACACCCAGTAGTGAAATCCTTGCCCGGCATTGTGTTCATTCAGGGTCAGATATAGTAGCTAATAGCGATTTTATTTATTCCAAAAATATAAAAAATATATAAAAACAAAACAAAAACCAACTAAAAACACAACTGCAACTGAGTAGTTAAGTAATATTTATTAGTCCCCAATCTGACATAAAACCATTAAAGTACACTATTCACAAATTAGCAACATAAAATAATACCTCACGTATTGCTAAATAATTGGAGGAATTATCGAGCCAAACCACTATGCTGTATATATCTCCAATCACTTCCAGTATACAAATTCAGGCTCTGTATCCCAAATATTAGAAACAGTAAAAGTCCCAATCAAGAGTCTAATATGGGTAAATACCTGTTAGTAAGAGGTCATAAAAGTAAAACAAATCAATTCATAGGTTAGGGGTGTTGGTAGGGAATACAGAATCTCACCCCGAAGCAGGACTAAGGACCCGATTCATAGTTAGGAAAATGCTGCTTTTAGGTGTGTACATTTAGGAAGGGATATAGGCCCGTATTCAGACCTCCGTCTTCTGTGCCCGTCCATCCGTAGCTAACCGATTGAAGCTACTGGACATGCGTAGTAATTATTGTACGCTATTTACGTAGCATTCGCTACGTAGATTGCGTACACGCAGTCTTAAAGACCGCGTGTATGCAATCTACGTAGCGAAACACTACGTAAATAGCGTACAATAATTACTATGCATGCCCAGTAACTTCAATCGGTTAGTTACGGACAGACGGGCACAGAAGACGGAGGTCTGAATATGGGCCATACTGTGCAGGCGTGGTAATTTAACATACGCAAGTCACGTAGGATTTAAGAACTGGGTGGTCATTACGTACCTATTTCCTCAAGCTTCGCAATGGCTTAGGAATGAAGGGGCATGCCAGGAAAACTTAAGAAGGAAGATAAGAAGAGTGGGTGGATGGAGCCATTAAATGAGGAAATCTGGGTGTGGTTAGGCAAAAACGTTCTTAATTAGCCGCCCTATGCACACTACTAAGAACCTAAAGATAAGTCGTGTCAGGGGAGTCGCCTTGCTACTAGTTGCGTATAATTAAGAACCTAAATCATTCTTAAGTGTGAATATGATCCTAAGTTATTCAAGGTCCACAAGACTCCTTAGCAAGCTCTCAGTGAGCAGGTATGAATAGTCACCTGAAGAGCAGTCCTTTTATCGGATCCTGTTACAATGCTGATTACAGGAAAGGAAAGTGGTATACCTCAGTAGCAAGAGCCATCAGCTCGGAATCCGTATCAATGAAGTAAGCAACAGGCTGGTGAAAGTATCCAGCAATCATACAAGCATGCGTTGTGCGCTTAATTAAAAGTAACAATCCTCCTGCTATTTTATTTATTCATTCATTGATCTTAGTATTGGTTATCATATCATATCATACTATAGTATAGGTTTGTGACAATCCCGGGCACCACAATTTCTGCTGGCAGCTATGCTTGTAACCCTGCATGCTACGTTCTGTGGTCATCCATCAATACAGACCATTTGCTTTTTATAGCATCAAGGCAATTGCTAGCCAAAAATTCAGCCCAACACTGTGCAAACATGTATCTTCATGCAACCAATAGATTTGGATTGCCTATATTGGTACATGGTTGCTTCTCCAAATTCCACTTTCTAGGACAGAAGTACAAGACTTCAGAGAAAATACAAATGTAATCGGAAG
>WWET01003929.1:131976-142574 GCA_011038615.1 Limnodynastes dumerilii | reverse complement strand
CCTACACTACACTAACCTTAACGTAGGGACGCTAGGGGGACGCCCCCTCCAGCGTCCCTACGCTGTTTCTACGGACGCCTGATCGTTGATTGGGCATTGCTGTAGCTACGCCTGGCAACATCTGCCCGGCGCATGCGCAGATCAGCTTTTCAGCCGATCTTACGCTTACGCCCGCCGTCCTAGCCATGGCGGGCGTAGGTCTGGATCAGGCCCAATGAGTCCATTCCCCTAATCAATTTTGTCACCCTTTTCTGAAGCATTTCTAGTTCCAAAATTGATTTTTTTTTAATGACGTGGTGCCTAGAACATTACCCCATACTTAAGATGAGGCCTTGCCAACAATTTATATATAGTCAAAATTAAACTGTCTTCCCTTGCATCTATGTCCCTTTTTATGTAAATACTTTATTAGCTCTTGCAGATGCTACTTGTCATTGAGCATTACTGCTGAGTCTATTGTCTACGAGCACTCCCAAATCCTTCTTTATTAAAGATTTTAATTTATCCTGTTTAATTTATAGATTGCATGTTTGTTCTTGATCCCTAAACACATAACCTTACATTTATCTGCATTAACCTTTCCATTTGGCTCCCCAATCCTCTTATTCATTTACTCAAAGGAAGAGGCAATATGTGAGTAGAGTTTATAAAAAAAGGAATTCACTCTTAAAGAAAGAGAGACGGAGTTTTAAAAAAAACTGGAGGGTTCCTACAACTATTGGTTTATTCACGGCTATGGACATGTGTGGTGACGACTCCCAGTCAATGCAAGACCGGTCAGCTGCTTGCTTCATGGTTCAGTATTTGGTGTAAAATTGAAGGCTTCACATTTGGAACTTCTGTTTACAGGAAACCCTGCTAAGGGTACGTGTCAAATTATAATCACTCAGGACATATTAAACCAGACATATATTAAACTTAAACATTAAACTAAAACATTGTTATCTAGTTAAATTCTTAAATGGTGTATTTTTTAAGAAATGTTATCTAATGTTTAGTTCACAAGATTTCTGCATATAGAAATTTCATACTGTATATGTCTCTATTACCACTGAAATGTTATGCTAATATAGATGTACCTAGCACAGCAACACTTATCATCATAAAATAATTTAACTTCAATGATTTTATTCTTAGTAATGGCTTTTTAGCAGAATGTAATATTAAAATTAAATGAACTGTCCTACTTATTATGTTTAGTTTATTTAATTTCAAGATTGAATTAACTTTTTCATTTTTATTCTATTGAATGAAGTAATCAAATATGTATTCTGTCCCTTACTCCAATATCAGTGTCAGAGGGTGTCATTACAGATATACTGCACCTCTGGTATAACCTGTTAATAGACTTTTTTGTCACTGGAGAGGCCTTTTTTTTTATCGTGCCGGGATAGCGAACCCTATCCCATCTACATTATATAAATATGGAACACTTGTTACAAACTTGTTATTCAGAAATGTTATGTCTAACTTTGCATAACCCAGGACAAGACCCAGTGTTGACTAGACTGGGCACAATGGCGTAAGGATGCCTATCTGCAGCAGTGCTGGTAGTAATAACTTAGGACTTTACCAACTCTAGACTGCTACCACTAAGAGGGCAAAATGTAAAAATGAACAATATAATCACTATACTCAGTGTGTCTGTAACTTATTGCATTTCTTAATAGAATCAGGATCTGTTTTATTGGGGTCAGGATTGCCTTTTATTGAAGTGTCTCAGTTGGGTCAGAATCTCGTGTTATTGTAATGACTTTTACATGTTAATAGCTTTGTCTGTATATTGCACATAAATACCCCCACAACACTCCACACACCTTTTCCCTCGTACACGGCATGCAAAGCCCCACTCCCAGACCCTAAAATCCACACTCAGTACTCTCCACAGACAGAATCCCCCTGAAACAACCACACACAGAACTCCTTGCAACCAGTATATCCCTGAAACAGCCACACTCAGCGCTCCCCTCAGCCAGCATCCCAGCGTATAAGGATCACCATCAATGGGACATAAATAGCTCTCTAAGTTACACTTTGACCAATTACTGTCACTTACCCCAACGCATACCACATATCTTCACTCCACATAACCATGCCACATGCACCCTTATCCTCCACACTGTTACACATCATGCCTTTGCCATCTGCACCCTTCCATCTGCCTTTGCTGCTCACCTCCATTGCTACCTTTGCTGCTGCATTTTTCATACACATTGAGATTTGGTGTCTGCGTAGAATAGGGAAGTGCACTCCCCTGTCAATCCCCTTTCCCGAGTTTTGGACACATAGGTTTGTGTCCAGTACTCTGCCTTAACTTCTCTGCACTGATCTGCGTCTACCAAGTGCAAATCTGTGTGGAACAGCTGATCGCCACCCCTGTCTGGCAGGGATTAGGCAAGCAGAAGAGAAGTGCCATCCACCCTTCAGATCTCCTAGCATTTGAGTTCCTTACACTAGGAGATCCCTATCGTAAGGGATGCATTCTCCGCAACAATATTTTTATTTTTTAAATACAAATACTCATTTTCAACTGTCTCTATTTCGCAAATATTAGTGATTAGAAATTTTTACTAATAAATGGGTAAATAAGCCAAATTAATTTTTCGGCATAATTACTCATTCATTAATTCGTATACCAGCGCCGCAGACCTGATGCACCAGACCAGACAGGTGAGTATTACAAGGGAGTCTATGGGGAGTCTTAGGGTTAGGCAGCGGGGAGTCTTAGAGTTAAGCTGCAGGGAGTCTTAGGGTCAGGCTGCTGTTACATTCCGGCGCCTTGCTTCTCACTTACCTTATCCTGGAGTCAGGACAGGGCTGCAGTCTCTCCCCTCCGGTCCCTCTGCGCTGTGCTCCCTCCGTTGTACAGGCCTCGTTTTGCGCGCCACGCCCTCCTCGCTCTGAGCGCTCGTTGCCTAGGATACCTGATGCGCATTCTCCCCTGCTGTCGGGTTGGCGTCGGGACGTTGCCTAGCGCCCTGACGTCAGCCCATTGATTCCTATGGCGCTTTCCTTCCCGCTGGCTCATTGGTTCCTGGTATGTTTAAAAGGCTCTCTGATGGCAGTAGCAGGCGTCGGTTATAGTTTCTTGTGCTTTAGCCTGCTCTCTCTTGCCTTGTGCCTCTCTTCTTGTATTTTCATCTGATTAATGAGTGTCCCTTATTTTGCCTCCCTGGTTCCTCTTTGTTCCCCATTGTTTGCTCTCCCTGCTCTCTACCTTATTGTATTTTCCTCTGTCATTATCCTTCACTTTCCCTGGTTGATTGTATTTGTATCCCTCTGGGATTTTGCTGTCTGAGTGTGTGAGAGTGTCTCCTTGTCTGTCTTGTTAGTTGTGTCCAGTCCAGGTTTTTCCCAGTCTTTTTTGTTATTTGTTTTTTTATAGTTAGTTAAGTCCAGTTCCTTCTGGTACTTCTTTTCCCTCTCGTTCCATTTCTCTATCTCCCATTCCCTCTTGATCCTGCCTTTATGATCCATTCCTCTCCCGAGCATTCTCTATAGGGCCGTATCCTGATGGGTTCCTACCAGCTCCAGACTATCCCCACCATCAGGGGCCCTAGCGAACACTCAGTCCGACTTCAGGCTCTACGCCCTGGTGAGTTGCTCGCCCTTCTTTACCGTATCCTTTGGTCACCCCGGTCCGCTACCAAGGTAAACCTGGGGTACCATAACAGCTGCAGGGAAATGAGCTTTAGGGTCAGGCTGTTGGAAAGGGAGTCTTAGGTCTAGGCTGCAGGGAAGACAGGGTTAGGATTAAGGTAATAGAAGGGGAGGGTTAGGGTTGAGGTAATGGAAGGGGAGGGTTAGGGTAAGGATTACTCGAAAAAGGGTCGTTCTAACCACGGAACCATACCCCTTTTGCAACATCACATGCAGATGTTCATTTTCAGGGGATTTATGCAAGAGGCTTGCATAATTCCCATGTCTATCTTAAACAAGGATCAGGACCTATGTCCCTTCAGTTTAGTCCTAAATCAGTCTTTCCTGTATGCTCCTTATCAACACCACCCACTATCCAAAACCTTTCTACCATCATAACCCCATCAACCCTGCTTACAGAAACAGCACAGGAGCACCAGCAAAAAAAGACAAGCCGCCAATGAGCAGCCACATCCAAAAGCAAAAGCAGGTCTTAGCTGTGATAACCACCCTTTACTCAACATGCGTCAAGAACAAAAAATACACATAGCTCACAGCAACATAAACTAATAGTAGTGCCATCAGCCACAGCAAATATGGCCACCCTAAATACCAATAACACATCCTCCTCTAACATGGCCACTGTAAAAACCATCTCTCACCAGATGTGTGGTACCACGTACCACACATCTGGTTAAGCAGAAAATGGATGTGGCCATCTTTAAAAAATGCATCACACATAATTATCTGGCAACACACATTCAACCACAAAACAATAATAATATACACCCATCCACAATCGCAACTTAAACACACACCCTATCAATAGCTACCAACCTAGGATAACCTAACCAAATCTAAAATGTAAGATACATGCCCCAACCAATGCCCATAATGGACTAACCATCCTTTATACAATACCCAAGTGCAAGGGATTCCAAGTCAATGGGGCACATTTTACCAGCAACACCTCCAAGAGGGAACAGTAAAGGGGCCGGGGTCAAACATGTACTAGGTGGGAAAAATGAATGTCCAAATTCCACAAATCCCTACAGAACCACATAGAGTAAGCCATTGGAACACATTCCTGTCCAGAGGACCCAATTAAAAATGGACACCTATTTTTATCCACCCCTTATTACAACTGGCCATTTTTATCCACCTACCCCTTATTACAACTGCAACTGCCATACCTGCAACACTCACAATCAATCCCCTTGGATTAAATACATCAGCCAGATACACATATATTGCTGACACCCACACCACACAAAATACAATGCTGGCAGCAGGTGCAGTGGAGCAGGGAGGGCTGGCTCCCCCCTGCAGCACGTCCACCCGCCTGCACTGGCTGGAAGTCAGGCTGGATTGCATACTGGAACTCAGACTGGTTAGCAAGTACTGGAGTCTTACGATGAAAACTACAGGAGCCAGGCAAACTGCTCAAGATACTCAGGAATACGTGACCGGCTTGAGTGTTGCACAACTGGACCGTGGGGATCAGTTGACTTAATCCAACACAGTTGGATAGTGCTGGGATATGTGTAGAGACTGGCATCCTAGAGCTGAAATGTGGCTGAGTGCGGTAGAGTGGGGGTATGTAAAGACATTGGTCTGGAGGAAAGCAGACCAGAGCCATGGTGATACTGGAACCCTGGACCAGATTTACGGTTAAGAAGTTGCTGCTATTTCAGTGCAAATTTTTAAGAACAATGAAACTGCGCATGCATAGTACATAAATTTACGCAATCTACGTAGGTTTTAAGAACGTTGATCCCTTAAGAGCAATTCTCACAGCTGTTCGCAATGAGATAAGTAAGAAGGGGCGTGCTAGGAAAAGTTAAGAGGGAAGTTAAGAGAAGAAGGTGTGGGGGGCATTTAAATAGTGAATAAATGGCGCGGTTTGTTAAGTACGCACGTTAGCAGCTTAAACAGATACATACGCACGGAAAGCTAAGGCAGCCTTTGGCATTCTTAAGTCACTTAAGAGCATCAATAACGAGGATGTGTCAAGGGAGTTGCCATGCGTATAATTAAGAACCTAATTTTCCTTCTTAACCGTGAACCTGGTCCCCTGTCACAAAGCACCTGCAGTTGCAGTAAGTATTGCATTTTGTGAAACAAATTTAACAATCATTTCTCAAATAGTTTTATCAGTCATAGATGTTTACACTGCTTTGGCCATCTCTGCCTACTCTCTCTTCTCATTGTAAGGCTAAACATGTGAAGTGACAGGTGTTAAGTTAACAACCCTTTCAGTTTAGAATGCCTATCAGTTACTCCTGTCAGCATTTTAGTGCAAGCAAGTTAATAGTCAGCATTCTTACCATTGTGATTACATACTACAACTGCTTGTAAAATGTTTATTTTTCTTTATAGCAATGCAATAAAGTTTCAAAACCATTTTCTACATTTTATAGTTATAAATTAAAATATCAAATATTTAGCAATAGCAGTACAACAAGACATAAATGACTGTCTGAATATGTAGATTAATATGTATAAATGTATATTATTAATAAGTTTACATGATTTACATAACCACTGCTGATCTATTACATGAATACGTTTCAATGGAATATAAATGATGGTTTTTTTCTGCATTGCTTCATAAAAATCAATAAAGTGACTACTGTTACCAGAAACATTTAGGTGATAATATATGCAATATATCACTTCAGTAATAGCAGAAGGAATAGTGATATTATGTAAATGGGGCTCTGCTATAAAAGTTAAGCATTACTGCTGATCTCCAGCTGTTGTAACCGTGCAGAAATGTGTATTAAAAATGTAATACTGTACACTGACTTCCCTTTTGCTTTTAATTATTTACTGTTATGAAGTACACCCAATAAATCACTTTCCACATATAGGAAAAAATATGAGCACAAGGCAGATCAAAAAAGCCTTAAATATGAACATAGCCAGCTCAAAATACATTGGACTGTTAACAGGTTGGTTCTTACAGGTGATTAGGGCTATGGGTATCACTCTTTCTAAAACAGAGACTGATAGTTAACCAGTTAATTTAATGAACCACTACAAATAAGATTCTATTTCTCTTGATTAGCTATTAGATAGCTATAGAGAGGAAAGCCTTAAATTATTTAGCTTATAAGTATATCACTAGTATGTCTAAACCTTTTTTTTTTATTAATATATAATATATGATGCATTATTTCAAAGCATTTACTGCTGTACCATGTAACAGATTGGAACATAAAACAAGAATTCTAATATATAAGTAAAAAAAATAGTAGCTTAGGTATATAACTGGCTTCAAATAAAATGTAGATGGTTAGAGAAACTGAACATGTATATTTTATGACATTGCTGTCGTGTCATCAGAAATGACCGGTATATATATACCTCCACTACCATTTACTTCAGATTATTTACACAAAAGTACTTTTTAATGGGATGAAAAATTGTATAAGAAAATATCTGATAAAGTATCTGATATGCACCATGTCCAATGTGCTTATGTACTAATAAGACATATTTTGAAAACCTAATTTTTTTTCAGCACATTAGTAAATGGGGACTAAACATCACATAAACATTTGTTAACATACTCCTAATATTTTACTGCCTTGCTGTAAGCAATTTAAATGCCTTTAATAAAATAATATAAGCTGCAAATACTTTATGAGTTCTAGTTAATTCTCATAGCAATTTCTAATGTGTAAAAATGTTGACTAGCAATTTATATTACAATTTGCTTGCAAAGCTGTATAGTATTCTTTAGGGTCAACTGAAGTAAAGTGATGTTTTGAAGTTCCCCAATTTACTACCAAAATAATACTGACATATGCTAATTGTTAATGTTCTTACCCATTAGTGTGCAAAATTATGAACAGTTCCCTAAAGAGCAAATTCTTTTACATTTTCTATGATTATGCCAAAAAAGCATTTTTAAGAAAGTGTTTTGCTATATTTTCTTTGAATAACTATAATAATAAGGAAATGTCTTTGGAAAAAATTATACCTTCTTGTGACAGGGGAAAGGCTGACATTGACCTTTGGAACAGAGGAACAGGAAAGAGGAGGAGGAGAGAGAGGCAGAGGAAAAGGAGATAGGAGAGAAGAGGGGGACAGGGGGAGAAAGGAACAGAAGATAAGGAGGAGAGTAGAAAGTGGAGAGAGGGAAGGAGAGTGGAGGAAATGGAGTTAAGTTGGGTGGAGATAGAAGAGGAAGTAAACAGTACAGCACTGAACATTGCACAGGTAAATAAAGTATAGTCAATGTTTAATATAAACATATGTTTTCCTCCTTTTACCGCAACATAGCCTTTTTTGACAGTGCTTTAATATGATGACAATAAAGTTAATTAGAAATACTAATGAAGAAATCAAAATATAAACAAACATCACTCATGCCAACCCTCCTGCAAACATTTCCCTCACCTCCACCGAAAAAAAAATAATTGACAGTTAATATTTACATGTTGTAACAGGTGGGCGGCAAACCAAATACACCAAGATACACACACCCAACCCAAGGTCCACTCATCCTTGCTAATTGGTAAAGGAAGCAAATAAGTTAATACCATGCCCAGCACCTTCCTGATGACCTGTAGGGTAAGAACAAGAACCGTACAATGGGTGAAGGTAAACACAGAAGTTTCAGACACCCTCTTTTCACCAAATTCTGGTGAGGTAAGCATTACCTATACCATGACCTCCAGGTTCCATCCATGCCTGTGGGAGACAGGAACAGGCACACATTGAGGAAGGGACACTCACCAGCTGTATGTTACTTTGATTGACGATATCCTCTCCAGCTTAACCTTGGGAAAAAGTTTGCTGGCTCATTCCATATTATGCTGTGTGGCCTTAGTTGTAGGAGGCCACACTGTGTTAGATCTAGAACTCTTCTGGACTGACTGTCCAGAGTTTACCGCCCTCTATCCACTATCAGGGCCTTGTGCCCTCTTTACTCCTCAACAGGGACGTGGCAACTCCCCATAACCAGGGCCTAGTGTCCTCTAACCAACAAGACCTAGCACCCTTCTAAAGTCTACAAGGGCCTAGTCACCTTCTGTAGCACAAAGGGCCTAGTGCTCTTATGCAAAAATAGAGGCTTAATGCCCTGAACTATAATTCCCCTTTGCCTTTACTAACTTACAGGCCCTTTCTAAAAGTACCTCTCATTGTTGGCCAGGGGCACTGACGTTCAAAACCCTCCTTCCAGAATGGCTGACCATTGGTGTCAGTGGTTCTGTCTTCTTCCTCTGCTGTGCGATAGTTAACCTCTCCCCAGAAGCCCTTTTTCTTCACTTGGTGTCTTCTTTCTTTCTCTCAAAATTGCTCTCTTCTTCTCCTCAGCACTACTTCTTTCTTCAGCCTCTTTCAGACTCAAGCCTCCGCAACATCTGCTGTCTTGGACTTCTTCTTTTAAGCCCTTTAACTTCGCAAAACACTGATGATGTGGCAAGCACTGATTAGCTTGACGTGTGTACCTCATTACCAGGATTGTGCAGTGAGCATCAATGCCTAATTACCACGACCCTACATCAGTGCAACCCTGCAAACACCTGCCAGATTTAAACCCTCACCTGAGACTCCAGCGCCAATGTACTCCTCCTAAAGGTAAGTAAGTCATTAATAATTTTCATGTCCAGTACCATGTTCTCTCCCCTGGTCTCTCTCACAATGTTTCTCTTTAAATGCCGTTCTACTGTCCATATTGCCCATGCTCCACCTTCTGTCCGATCTTATTCAGTATATCCTATACTTAATATTGCAGCCTATAAAGAGGAATACAATGCATTTTGATATTTGATCTTTTATAGACTGCAATATTAAGTATAGGCCAATATATAGCCTATAGTGTGAGAAATTTGAGTGATATAATTACTGGCATGCTTTAAAACTGCTACCCATTAAGCTGAAAACTTCCTGGCACTCTGTGTAGTTTTAACTCATTAAGTTGGGTGGCAATATTTCAGCTGATTGTTTGTAAAATCACTACTTAACATTTCCATCCAATTATGTCATTTATTACTAGCAGACCTTTCAATGGGGCTGGGAAAACTGCACCTCCATTTGATGCATTTATAGCACAACCCGGAGGCCATACATGTGCAGAATAGCAATCAATCTGGGAATGCGTGGACAGGTCTATGTATTGGTTTAGAGGCCCTGAGTGCTGTCTATAAACAAGCTGCCAGTGACAGTGCTATACTGTTGCTCTGACAAAAGCATTGACGTCAGCTTTGAGTCAGAGCTCACGTCCATATTCCTAATTGTAGTTTAGTTTCTAGAGAATACCTTTTTATATTAAGGTATTATAAAGAACTAGCTAGGTTTAAGGATCAACATAAATTAATCCCAATGCAGTTCTTGTTTAGATCAGATCAGATATAGTACTGTATAGGTCAGTGGTTCCCAAACTTTCTCAGTGCGAGGCACCCTTAAGGTCTCCATATTTTTTCAAGGCACCCCTAAGACAAAATTATTACCAAGCAGTCCCATTTTTAAAGTATTTGAGTCAAAATAGAGTAATAACTATTTTGGTAAAGACAAAAATAATTATTAAAATAGACATCAAGATGTTTTAGTTTTTTAAAGCAATCAAAGCTTTACAAATATAAACAAATCTTAGTGTACATTTTAATAAAAATGTGATTGCCCGTCTGCAAGGTTACCTCATTCAGATATGTCTCTGCCTCCATTTAAAAATAAAGTTCTCTAACACGGTACTTACCTCCCTCTTTAGCATTTGCCTATAAATTATTATAAATTATTGATGGCAGGACACAGCCACCTTTTAATACAACATAATCTATGTACCATAATAACAAATATTAGACTTACTGTCCCTCTCTCAGTGATAGGCTGAAAAGAAATGATTGGAGTACTCTTTCTGTTATTTCACCTGGAACACAGGGGTAGGCTGTTCTAGAACAGGTTTTCCAAAAAGCAAAATAAAATATATGTTATAAAAAATAAATAAA
>WWET01003929.1:97518-129772 GCA_011038615.1 Limnodynastes dumerilii | reverse complement strand
TAGGAATGAAACGATTTTGTTGTAACCATTTTTATTAGAAGCACGGATTTTAATGTTAAAGTTTTTTATGTGAAATAAACGGGAGGACATTAAATTGAAGCTTGGAGACTTATTGAAGGAGAACACCCATACTGTGGAGTTTATTGAGAGGTGCTGGTGTAGTGGTGTTTTGATTGCAGTCATCGGAGGCAGCTGGGTGGATTCCCGGAGGCTGAGTGCTAGACTCTGGAATAACAAGAAAGAGCATTGGTATAGCTTGCACCCAAGAGTTAAACAACGTGAGTGCAAATATTTAAGAAGTACTTACCTGGTGTCAGATTGTCTGCACTATTTTCCTTTTCTTTCTTGTTGTTCTTCGGCACCCGTTGGTGGAGATTCAGGATTGAGCTTGGAAATTAGAAGCAATCTAGAAGGAACACGGAGGAATTTCTTATTGATTATGAGCATTGAACAAAGAGAAACAAAGTGTAAGTGCAATACTTAGGGGTTAAAAATCCCAACGGAAATAATTGGCTGCACTAGGTCTGTTCTCTTCTCTTTTCCCTCCTTTCCCTGTTTGAGGGTGAGCGGTTGCCAGGGGCAACAGGAAGGAACAGATGTGAGAAAAGGAGACGAGGATAAAGATCTATATTACGAGCAAAAAGTTCAAGAGGTTTGAAGTGTAAGCATCCTGGAAAAAGTGTGCGTGGTGACATATTGTGACAGTCTTCACATTGCGTTTTTTGTCTTTTTACTCCCCTTCGTTTAAGGACGGAAGCAGTGGGGTCTAACAACGAAAATTTTGAAGAATTCTGGGTCTGAGAGACTGAGAATACATTGGAGCACAAGTGAAGATCCAAATAAGGAAGAGAGACTTGACATAAAGAGACTGTGAGTCCCAGTTTTTGTTGAAGGAACCTATGTGAAAAAATTGAAAAAAATTGTGGAAATTTTTTCATGTTTATTTGTACCAGAGTATTAGAGTTTATCATAAGGGGGCGCTGTAAGAAGTATTAGGTCTCTTTATTTCTTTTTCATACTATCCGCTGTGTGAACGGCGGTAAGGGGGTGTGTGAGTCCCCGGTCCCTGATACTACGGCTGACCCTAGGTCGCAGTAATTATTTACACAGTTTATTTTTTACTCATTTAGAAATACAGAAATAGACTGATATCAGCAATCCTGGATGTGGCCAAGAAATATTAAAATAAATATGAGAAAAACTTTGTAAGCTTAATAATGTAGATTCATTAAATTAATATCTGATTACAATTTGAACACAATGAAACCCCAAAACTACCAAAGGATTAGAAGGGGATATATTTTCAGTACATGTTTTTGTACATGTCATAGTTTTGTCCAGAAATTGTTATGTTAGGGATTTTTTCTTATCATATATTCTTTTATAACAAAATACCTTTTTCATAATAGGATTTGTATGTTGTATGTATGTTATTTTTATTTATAATAATGTAAATGGCTTTTATGATTGTGTGACAAAAACTTATTTCAAGAATCTCTATTTCTTTTTTGTTTTATTTTTGGGTGGGAGAAAATAAATCATACATATCAAGCTGAGGAGGGGATATAAACAGAGATGGCTATTATGTATTGGCAGAGGCGTAACTAGGGTGGATTTTCTAGGGCACGTGCTATGGGCGCTGATGGACACCCAGGTGCAAAGGGGCGCGATAATAAATGTTTTAAATAATTTTTAAAACGGAAGGGGGGGGGGATTTTTTTTCACTTGCCCTGGGCTCCATCAAGCCTAGTTATGCTTCTGAGTATTGGTTTGCCCCTTTGTCTGACGCTGTTGATATGTGAGTGACCCTTACGCTCTGAGTTACTTGGCGTAAGATCTAACGCGTGTATGCGCAGTAAGTACTAATGTTCGATTTTACGTTAGCGGCTAGTGTAAAAAAGCTCACGTACATAGGTCTGGATCTGGCCCATTATGTGGATTAAATTTGATAAATGTTAATGTAAATGTTAGGTCTACATCTCTTACTATTAGAACAGACATGACCAACATGTGACTCTCCAAGGGTTTAAAAAAGTGCCTGCATATGCATTGAAAGCTATCAGCTATGCTTATGTTGCTGCTGGGAGCATCTTGGAGATATGGGGCCTGATCTACAGGTGAGCATCTTGGCATGACGTTTCACTGTGCATTCTCAGGAATAAAGCACATGCCATCATGCCCCATTCAGACTCTAAAGCAGCTTGAGATGCAACAGCTTGCATTGTGAGAGGGGTGAAGTCAATGTACAGAAGGTGCACCTGATCCTGATCTGAACGCATATGGAAATAAGCACTATTTATGTCAAAACATTTGCACCAGCCCCTGGTCATGTCTAAGTCCAGGGGGCTATGTTACATCCTATGCTTGTAATGCCATCTAGCTGTAAAGTTACGTGTGCCTTTGGATCGCAGGCAGCATGCCCATTCAATGAACCCCTAATTACCTATGGAACATCAGTAGTATCTTGTAGTTTCTTAAATATTTTGATGAGTCTGACCCAGATTGCCAGCAACTGAATTTCTTTCTCTGCCTTTAGGTAATTTAATTGTCACCTTCTTGATATCAGGTATGTATGTGGGCAAGACATACAGCCAAGGTCTCAGACATAGTGGTGGTATTACTGTGCAGATGCTGACCTTGATCCTGCACAATGGCAGAGTCTCCATGACCATATGAGGCAACATGGGTCCTGTAGACACTCTACTGATGTCAGAGATGATGTTGCAGCTGTTTGCATTGATGTTGATTAGGCTAGTTTCTGCTATTTTCCTTTAATCTATGTTGTAAACTAAAATCATGGTTTCCATTGAAAAACATATGAACTTTAGATATATTATAATCATTATTTGGTTTAATACATTAGTTTAATACACTGTATATAAATCTACTTACTTAAATCACTGAGATCCAGTGAGGACCAACATACATCAAATTAACAGATAAGAATGAGGGGCCTGATCCTGAAATAAGAACGACACCGACTTCCGCAAGCTGCTTGCATCTGGCAGGATGCATTTGTGCGTCTGATGTTACGCGACAGATCTCATAGCGTATGGAATACGCACGAAAGTCTGGATCAGGTCTGCTATTTTGAACATATCACAAAGTTCATGGGTTTTGTGTGTGTGTGGTGAGAGAAGAGAATAAATTGTTTTTAGTTGGTCCTTGAATATCTGATCAAGTTATTTTCTAGTATGTGCACTTATTCAGCGTTATTACTAATTTTACTCTGAATACTACACAAGTGTGTTCTTTGTTCAGTTCTTTGCATTTAGATGTCTTGTATTTGACACTAGGATTACCTGAGGCACCATATCAGAGAAAAACGATTGAACAACAACTGAAAATAGATATTGCCAGACTTACCATCACTTCTGCAGCAATATCCCTAGTATGGTGAACCTTTGCTTTTCCCTCTCACTTTTATTTGTGTTGAATATTGTTTTATTCCAGTTTTATTAAATTGTATTTTGCATATTACGGGTGCTCTTTTTCTCCAATTCTCTCCATGCATTTTGCATCATATCTGGACACTATGGGCCTGATCCAGACCTACGCTTGGGTGCGTATTTACGATGGTCGTAAGAGTAAAAATGTCCATTTGTACTTACTGTGCATGCTTTGGGCAGATGTTACGCTCATATTACGCTACGAAATTCTGAGCGTGTGGGCCTTGAGCCTACCAGCTTCGTAACAACGCTCAAGGGGGCGTGCCTGCCGTATGAAACCCGTAAATACTCACCGAGGGCGGGGTGAGGCATTTAAATTGTACAGTATGGACGTGCTAAGCGTCATAACTAAGCAATGAGCTTACGGATGCCCGTGGTTACAGAAAAGTTAGGGTAGGGTTTGCTGGGCATAATAAGGCTAAACTAAGTACAACCAAGGGGAGTGCATCGTAGGTACGCTGGCGTAAATACGCTACGCACATGAGCGTAGGTCTGGATCAGGCCCTATAACACAAGGGGGTAAATTGAGATTTTAGTGGCAATTTGAAATTGCTGCTTATCTGCGTGATTTTGAGCTATTTCTGCATTAAAGCTCTGTATTTTCTAGATTTTAGATCGCTGTCAATGTACGGTAATTTTTAGACACTAAAATCACTGTGTTTTTCCTGTAAAAAACACTGCTGCCCGGGCCCATTTGTTAAAAAAGAAATCATAATTCCTAGATCCTAGTTAAAAATGCTAAAAAGTCCTTTGTTATGTTTAAATACATGCCACAGCATCCTGCAGCCTGTCATTAAGCCTTAGCATGCTGTTACTTGTGGCAAGGCATGCTGTGAATTGTAGTTGCACATGTAGCAGCATGCCAAGGTGGCCAGGGCTACTGCGGCATGTATTGTGTATTAGTAAACTGAAGTTTCCGTGGCCCCTTCATACAATACTGAGTACCTCCATGCACCTTATTATAGTAATGATCCTCCATCACAGAGTAATCTTGCTCCTTGGCCCCTTAATACAATGTGTCCTTTCAAATAATTCTTCCTTTGTTAAATGAGTGTAAATTTAAAACACAATAAACTTTATTACAAAACGTACTTTTCTGACTTCATTGTTTTTCATATGGCTTGCTTGCGGTTATTCCAGCCGTCCGATCAGCTGATTCGTTTGAGAGGTTGCAGAGAGGTCCATCTTCATTGTTCACCCACTGCAAATGACAGTGTGGCCACTATTTTTAAGTTTTGTTTCTGTAGAAGACACTCCCTTGTGATTTGGCAGCCATTTCAGATTGGATTGTAGAGAACGGTTCTCGCGTTGTTTGGATACTATAAAAGACACTCCATCATGATTCAGCAACCATTTCATTGGAGAGTTTAGTAGAACAGTTGCTAGTTAGCTAGAGCTGTGCTGTAGATAGATAGTGATACTATTCAGTTGTGTGTGTAGTATTGACCTGCGCTTTTATAAATCAATTGACCTTATTGGTGGTCATCTCTACTGTAAAGGGTTATGATTGTATTGTCAGTTAAACAGTTAGTTAGTTAGTTAGTTAGTTAGTTAGTTAGCTAGCTAGCTAGCTAGCTAGCTAGCGAGATAGATGGGAGAAGCTGAGAGGGAGAGCAGTTGAAAAAAATCCAATGTTACAGATATCAGCATTGACTGGGGAAATAAAATTGTGGAACCCACCGAGGTTGGGGGGCAAATGACACATCCAATAGCCAAACAACATGACAGGACTTTATTATTACTATTATTATTATTATTGTGTATTTATAAGGCGCCACAAGGTGTCCGCATTGCCGTACAAAATACAACAAGATACAGCACAGACATACAGGGTAGGGATGGACAGCAAAGTACTTAATAAAATACAATATAAATATTAAATTATCACAAAAATACAATAAGTGAAGCAAGCACAGGCAGCAAGGCAAAATGCGAGCTTTCAAGCTTGACAGATCGGGGAGGAGGGGATAGAGCACAGTGAGAGGTTGAAAGGGAGCCACCAGGTGGGGATGGGGTAACAGAGGGTAGCAGATGGGGACAAGAGGCAACGAAGTGAGGGGGAGTGGTGGAGGAAGGAACAACACTAGGATGGAGGGCCCTGCTCATGTGAGCAAACACAGCCTATCTCCAGACTTACGATATGAACCAATTATTGTATGTTTGCACCTCCAATCTTTGAAGTCTTCAGATTGTTGGTAAAAACTCAGTGCTCAGAGAATGAAGGTTCCAGATAGTACTTGGTATAAACAAAAGTATCACAAGACAGCCTAAAATCTAACTTTATTCCAGAGATGATAAATGGGAATTAAAGTGACTGATCACTTGATCAGCTCTAATACTGTTCCACAGGTGAAGTAGATTTCAGTCAGTCGCTCTATATGGGTAAGTAGGGGAAGGTCAACAAAATATTAAATAAAATAGCTAAGAGAAAGCAGTAATAAGCTTAACAAAACATCTGACTTGTTTTATGGCTCAGAGTAATTTAATCAGAGGTGATATGCTCTGCTCTGAAAGGAGCTGTTTTTCAAAGACAGTCTTAATTAGTCAATTAAGCAACATCTGTAGAAAACCTGTTCAGTACTGGTGCTTATAAAAATGGTGTTTGACATAATCAAATACATATAGATAACACAATTTTTACACTAATTAATTAATACAAACAAAAAGAAAAACTAAAATGTATTTTATCTTTAATCATGGGACTAAAATATGAATAAATTGTATACGATTAAAATTAAATTTCAATAATGTCATTTATTTCAATTGAGACTGTTCTGCAGTTATCGAATAATGAACAGTCGCATTAGCAATTCAATTGGATACAATATTAAAGTTTTTAATAGAATATGTTTTTGTATAACCACATTTTCAAACAAAAACTCAAGTTGTTTAATTATGGTTCTAAGGTGTATGAGATGATAACAATTATTTTTATGTATAGTACATATTTTTGATAAACAAAATTTATCACATATGAAATATTATCATTAATATACGATATGAACAATCTAAACATAACCAGTGGTTGAAATGGATATTTAAAAGTAACAGTATGGAATGTTAGAAGTGATTGAAGTCATTCATTTTTACAATTTAAAAAAAAAGTGCTATTCTATACCACTGATCCAGCTCTTTGTATAAAGCTACTTTATGTTTTATATTATAGCAAAATTATTATTTGCTCTATGGTAATGTTTTTAAAAGTTATGCGCCTGATAATATCCCAGAAGGCTACTTGACTAGTTGTTCCCTTTTTTATTTCAGCATCATTAATAAACATTAAAGATTAATAAATTGTAATTAATCTCAGTGATTCATTTTATTATGTCCTTTACAAAAGATGTTTTGTAACATTTTAATGTTTAGAGCAGTTGTTACTATATTAACAATGGGGTAGATCCAGAACTACGTCCGTCTTCCATAGACGGACATAATTCACTTAACAATAGCTACTGCGCATGCGTAGTAGCTATTTACGTAATCTACATATCGAAACAATACGCAGATTACGTACAATAGCTACTACGCATGCACAGTAGCTATTGTTCAGTGAATTACGTCCGTCTATGGAAGACGGATGTAGTTCTGGATCCGGCCCAATGTTGTTACACAAAGTTATATTCAGATAAATTAGAATATAGCAAAGCTATGGCTAATAGAGTTGAAATTGAATTTTTAAGGCTTTTAGCATCAATCACAGTGGTAGACTAGGTTCTCATATAAAATGAGTTTAATTTAATTTAATAAACAAACAAACAAACAAACAAACCTTTATTACTGTTTTAAATAGCCTGACTATCTATGTATACACTACTAAGATGCTTAATTATAAATAAAATTGATAGTACACTAAAGACTTGATAGGTGGGGGGTTTGGAATGGGTGCATAATGTCTGGTGCAGGTGTCTCATGTATTGGACAACTAATTGGGTGATTTTACTAGTGATATGTATCACTTTATGTATTAAGGGTTAAAGGCTTACTCATTTTTTGGCATTGGATGAGGAAGTGGCAACCGAGGGGTTAATGATAGACACGAGGGGGATTAAGCCCCCTGCAGTGTCACCCCATTGGCTGGAGTGTGATAGATTGTTGGGGGTCCAATGGGAAGTGTTAGGATGCCCTTAGGGGGAGGTGTCCAAGGGAAGTATTTAAGGGGTAGTAGGGGGTGATCCCGGCCTCTTTGCACCGGGAATCGTTAGGAGTCACAGGGCTGCTGGTGGATACAGCATTTCCCACCCATCAAACCCAAATCTGGTTCTAGGATTTAGTAAGTCACCTTAGGTAGCTCATTAAGGGGTTTGCGGATAGTCAGTTGCTAGTGGGTCATAGTGTGTTGGTAAGTTTTTTAGCTAATTAGAAATATTAGGGGGTTTGGTATTTGCAAAACTTGATTACGCAATCGGCGTCAATTCTCATTGAAAAACGCAATTGGCATAATGTTAGTTTGTTTGGTTATTGATATTGTTTACTGATTTGGTGATAACACGCGACTGGCGTGTTCTATCGATTGGGTTTCGCCCCGGCGAGCGGGCCCAATATTGGTTGAGTCTTCATTTAGTTTATAGGAGTAGGCAGTAGGATGATTTTTGGTTAATTCCTGTTTAGGACTACACACTGTCTATTCTTCACCACCTTCTAGTTATTTGTCCCCTTTCCACATTGTACTACCCCTTAATAAAGCTGCCATATTTTTGTCCAAAGAATAGTGTTTGTCTCTTTATTTTTATTAATCACTTGCTAGGGGGTTTAACCAATGTTTCCCAACAAAAGTAAAAGCAGATTGTTGTATAACATGGAATCAGGTACCAGTATAGAAATTTTAGAAAGGAGTTTACTTGATTTGTCTTTATACTGTAGTGAGTGCCTTTTGGAATACTTCTTTAGGTCAAGGATACAAGACGTCTTCCCACAGGAATTTGTTTAATTACTTGATTGGAGAAAGTAAACAGATTAGGTTGTGAGAATAAAGAGATCATTTGAGATACCCAGGTTGATTTTGCTGCTGTAATATGTCTAAACTGAATTGAAGATACTAAGAAATAAACCCATGTAGCTGTGGATTACTGAGAACTCAGAAAAGAGTTTCTTTCATCCATTATTTAATATTGTGCCTATATTGAGACTTATCAATGAGGTATAGATATAGTAATACTGGATTAAAATAAAGAGTAATAAAGTGGAGAGTTGCTGATACATCAAAGCCATACCGTATGGGGGGCTCCCCATACAGAAGGTTTGTCTTTACCCAAAATCAATTTTGAGTGGGTCATGTGTCACTGTTATATATCTTATTATTATTGTTGTTACAGTATTATGATTTTATTATAAGAAGTAATATTTCTACACTAACAATATATTATGTTTTATTTATTTATCCTATTATCTTAGCTTTTTAATACTTGCTCCTATGGCCTTTTTTTTATAAATGAATTGTAAAAGATATAAAACATTCTATTAATTGATTTTGTCTGTTTATAATGCTGCTTAAAAAGACTTATAGAGAGATGGAATACACACAAACCCAAAAAGTTCAATACTGTCAATTATTGTGAATTAATGTAAATGATCTTAATGCTTCCATAAAATGCACAACTGTCCTGGAAATCTACATGATGGAGAAGTCCTTCTGCAGGAAACCATAATAGGCTGTCTTTTTCACTAGATACATTTGCTAACCAGCCCAGAAGGCCACTAGAACAGTTACTTTATTCTCTGTATAGGTTTATAAAGTATATGATGTCCTTATTCTTGGGTCCTTATTTACAAAAAAAAACCAATTTAATTACAACTGGGTTTATTGTATTCTGCTGTGCCATCTTGGATTTTTATTTGTTGATATTTTTGAGCTTCCCCATTGTATATGGGGACAGCACGGAAATCTTAAGGTAGAGCCCTGCTTACCTTAAGTCTGTTTGTGCTAGGGGAATGGGCTGCACTTGCCTACAAAGATGTGAGAATACAGCAGGGAACCACCAACAGATCTAAATTGCCACCGCGCTTGGAGCCCTGAGCACAGCAGCAGTGAAAATCTTGATTTACTACATGGATATGGCTACTACTGAGTTGTAAAATGTTAGCTCATGGTGATGGAATCACTTCAAATTCCTTTATTACAGGTTTCAAAAACAATAAATAAATTATTATTATTATTATTATTATTATTATTATTATTATTAGTAATACAGATGCTTTACCAATGCTTTTTCAACAGTTCACAATATTTGTGCTATGTATGCAAATAAAATTAAATGACGCTGAATGTTTTCTTGACCGTCATTGGGGAATCTGGAATCAAACTTCAGAGAGAAAATAGCTTGTAAATTCACTTTACCAGAAATGTAACATTACATTAAAGCCGATGTGGTTTCTTAATACTATAGTTTCTCATCAGCCAAGCTAAATATTAACTCTGTATTTACAGGAACAAAAGCAAATACTATACATTATTTTAAGTAAACTGTAGAATGTTCAACTTGAGTACACATTAGAACCTATTCGGCTCTATTATCTTTCCACAAAAGTATTATAGCAAATATAGTTATTGATATTTTTGAGCTTGAGAACACAGCTGCAATTACTCAGATGCGATATATCCAGACTCGGTTATCTGTATATTGTGTAATTATTGAAACCAGCCTCCCCCCCTCCCACCTAGCATATGTGCCATACATTTCCTGTCCTGCTTTCGGAAAGATTTCTTACAATCCAGATCCATAGGGGAAGTCTGTTGTGCTACACAATGTCTACATGTCTTAAATCTGGATCTGGTACTATAAGACTACCACACTTTTCTTGACCAGTGGAAACATTCAAATGGTGGTAAGCCAAATGTTTTTGTCCTAACATAAACCGTAGACCATAGGGTGACTAGAAAATGTGTGCCTTTTTAGCTAATTCAATTAATTCAAGTTTGATTAACTAGTTTAGATCAAGATGATTTATTAACAACCAAGTGAACACATATGATTAGATGTTGCCAAAAGTATTACTCAGGCACATTTTATACATGATAACTAGAATCTAACTGGTTGCTATAAACATAAATCCTCTCTTTCCTCTTCAGAAGCCTCAGTGCCTTAGTAAATCTTATTTTTTGTACACTTTATTGATTATTTATTTTTGCTTTCTACAGGCATTATAGTAGAGCTGGAATCATTTGTTTGTAAACTCAATGACCTTAAAACATTGCGTTAATTATAGTCTTGATAATATCAGTTTTAGGATGTGAATATTATGCAGAGGGTGAATTTACCACTAGGTTTCTCCACAAGCCTACAGACAAAAGCACTTTGCTTAGAGCCAAGAACTTCCATCCTCAAACCCTCTAATCTGATCTGCCTTATTCTCAAATGAGGAGGGTTGTCTTCAGACCCCTCACAACTTCAACAAGCATTAGTAGATATGGGCAAGTGATTTCTGGAAAGAGGACATAGTAACCAATAGATTAATTATGCTATTCAATGTTGTCTTACATTAAATCGCATTGATTTGTTGATTAACACATCAACCAAGGTCACCAGTGATAGATTGGTATTCAACACTACATTACTTTCTAAGCATTTATGATCAGCAGTAAAACATAATTTTAATGTTCTGGCCACTGACCCTAAAATTGGTCATTTGGCAACTCATTACCCTCTAATTTGTTATAAAAAAAGAGGGGCTAACAAACATTATTCTTTAGTTAATTTAGATGTCGTTCCAACTTCTAAAAATACTTGGTTATCTAGAAAGAGAGGGGTATACAAATCTCTGAGCTGTGTTAATTGACAATTTTTGATCGCAGGCAGCACCTTCCATCATCCTGCTATAGATTTTAGGATTAAGCTGGTATGTTGTTTATGCTATCATGTGATTGCTCTAAAATTTATATTGGCAGGAAACTCAAAGAATGCATTGCTATTCTTCGGTCCCCTAATAATAAATTACAAGACTCAAAATGTATTGCTGGTTGTGTATATTCTGCTTCTGAGAAGGGTAGGTAATAGGGATAGTACAGAAGGAAGCAATACTTATATGTGCAAAGCTATGGCTCCTTTTAGGCTGAATGAAGAATTTAATCTATCCCGTTTACTTTGATATTTATAAATAAGTAGTTATACCATCCAAATTTGTTGACACCACTTTTGTCATTATTGTTATCTTTATTCTATGTTTTATTATATATTTTTTCTATGTTTTTAAAAAAAAAAGTCATTGTTTTTTCCAACTTATTTGTTTCATTTTAACTTTTTTATATATATATATTTAAATGTATTTTGTTTACTATATTTGATTATTTATTACATTTATTTCATTTTCCTTTAATGTATTATTCGTTTTGTCCTTGCTATGTTTTGTCGTGTTTCAGTGTGAAGTCTGATGCTCCCCACGTGCTGCCTACTGCTACATGAGGTCTTCCACCATGCCTCTTCTGACATTGGTCCCCTGACAATTGTTAGTGCATCCAGTCCATGGACAGTGTGTGCTATAGTGGAGCTAGCCTCTGATGTCTGTTCCATTACGCAGTGTCCCAGTGAACACTGGTACCAGGGGCGGATTGGGAAATTAAAGTGGCCCTGGAATTTTTTTTTTAAGTGGCCTCGGGGGCGGTACCAAATCAAATGGGGGTGGGGCCAACACAAAGTGGGCGGGGTTACCGATACCCATATTGGTGGTAGGCAAGGCTAATCCAACATGAAATTAAGTCATTAACGCAAGGCATAACGTATGCACAAATAAAAGGCTATTAAGTATTTTGCTGCTCCCTAAATATTTAGGGCTGGAGTCTCGATACGTCCCGGATATAATGAATAGCTACTACGCATGCATGTTAATTCATATAGTCTAAATACATTTAGTTACAAAGATTGCATATATGCGGTCTTAAAGATGTCTTAAATGTCACAAACAAAAAGATATTTGATCCTTTGCACTCACTGAATGAATACATTATTATAATGTTATTCTAATTTCTTAAAGCTAGACAATAAATGTAAATTCCACATACTGCAATCCATGTTAAGCTGAAGCAAAAGTCTTCCCCTTCTGGAAAGCCCTATACTAAATATAAACATGAGCTTTTAAAAGACAAGTACTAAGCAATATCGGCTATTGGACACGCAGTTAATACTATTCCACAAGCTGGATGCTAGGGAAGCTATACTGGGCACAAAACCCATTTTCACAAAAAATGCTGTATTAAAATATTTAATGATTGAATAGAACTGAAAAACAGTGGTGCAAGATGGACATTTACACTCACCAAATACACTATGAATGGAATTCTAGCTACTTCAAATTCAGTTTATTAAAATATAGAATGTTTATTTCCTATATTGTAACTTATGTTAATGTGAAAAGCTAAGGTCAGTCCTGCCCTTCTGGCCAGTCCTATAATAATTGATATACTTTATAATTGAGTTGAGTCTTACCTGCACACCAGTTTTAAATGTAAGTACTTCCTAAGGCGTAGCACATATTAGTCACCTAAGGGCTCACCTGTCAAAAGTTAGTTAGGGACCTAATAAAAGTAGGCAAAGCATTGCAGCACAGGCACGACGACGTCAGGGGCGGACCTTTAACATATAATATCCCATTGGTCTGCAAGACCAGATGATTGCCGTGCTCGTTCATCTTAAGTAAAGGACCTGCGAGGCCGTGGTCAGACAGTACAGGGCCGCCGGAGTGTTAAAGCCTGCGGCCCTGTACTGGTTACCGCGGCCCCTGCAGGCCCTGTACTTAACATCCGCACGCTTGCTGGACCCAGCCACTAACTTTTTCTTGGTAAGTAAAGGACCTGCGGGGCCGTGGTCAGACAGTACAGGGCCGCAAATGATAAAGCCTGCGGCCCTGTACTGGCTACCGCGGCCCCTGCAGGCCCTTTACTTAACATCACGCTTTGCTGGACTGGACCCCATTAACACCCCCGCCCCCCAACAAGGTGCCCTAAAAAATAAAATAAAAATGGAGAAAAAATAAAAAATAAAAAATAAAAAAAAAATAAAGAAGAGGAGGCCGGTCTCTGACCGGCCTCCAAAGTGCCTCGGCCTACCGGGAAATTTCCCGGTAAGGCCTATGTCCAATCCGCCCCTGACAGGTACGCAGCCATGCCATCTGTAGCTGAGTAAGTAATTAATTTAATGATTCTTTTTAGCTTTATAAGGTTGCTTTGTGCTAATACTGGCATCATTCAAGACCGCATGTACGCAATCTAGGTAACGAAAAAGTAGATAGTGTAATTACTACGCAGCCTCCAAAGTGCCTCGGCCTACCGGGAAATTTCCCGGTAAGGCCTATGTCCAATCCGCCCCTGACAGGTACGGTCAGCAGCCATCTGTAGCTGAGTAAGTAATTAATTTAATGATTCTTTTTAGCTTTATAAGGTTGCTTTGTGCTAATACTGGCATCATTCAAGACCGCATGTACGCAATCTAGGTAACGAAAAAGTAGATAGTGTAAAAAAGTTACTACGCATGCGTAGTATCTCAGCGCGGAAATCTAGCCACGTAAGTATATAAATGCGCTGTTGTGAATCCGGTCAACTATGTCCCCATCATCATATTGTGTCCTTTCCACTAAATTGTGGCCCCTTCACAGTAGGATTTATTATGCATTCAATAGTTTCATATCAATTTATAGGGAAGTATTTAGGAATATCGCACCCAAATATGACCATTACCATAACAGATAACCCTCCACCCCCCATGGAACCACCTGACTCCCTGTTCTTGTCCAACCTCCACTACATATCCCTGTTTCACTTTAACCCACTGTATCCCCCCATTTCTCTGCAACCCCTTAACTTACCTTCCTTTCCTCTTCCTGTTCCTGTCACTCCACAGCATGCAGACTGTGAGGGGAAATAATGTGTGTATCATAGCAGCCAGAGGTGCGCTGCAACACTCACAGGCACAAAGCAGGGAACAAATAAAATACATATGTTAGGGGTGTGGAAATTATGTCAAAGGCTCAGGGCTTAGCAGAAACATTGCTGGTATACTGACGCATAAAATCTGCTACAGTGCAGTTATCATTGACTGACATCTCTTGCTGAGCGCACTGCCGGCAGCTGTTATATAGTGTGCTATGGAGGAGTATGTCAGTCACTCACTTTCACCCTATTTTCAGATGGAGGCTTGGGCCTTGTTTATTCGGCCTTGTGTCTACCAACATTGGTTGCAATCAAAACTTTAGAAGCTAGGTTTTAGGGCTCGCTTACAAGATCCACAAACCCTGACATGGGGCCTGATCCAGCGCTACGAAAATTCGCACGACGGGCGAATGCGAACGTACGCTCGTCGTATCAACCTACACGCCCCTAGCACTCCCATAGTAAAGTCCCTGCTTACGGCGGCTATACCCTACACTGGGTACGACCGTCGGCTGTACGAAAATTCGCAGAAAATACGCTGCGAAAATACGCTTAGCACGCCCATACTGTACAATTTAAATGGATATCCCCGCCTCCCTGTAGTAAAACGGGCGCCCAGCCGACCATCGTAAAAAAAATACGCCCAGCGAGCGAAAAATACGCTAACGATACGCCCGCTATTCGCTCATGACGCTCGGGCGACCGGAAGCTGTCATACTGGGCATGCGCATTGCGAATTTTTTGCCGAAAATTCGCATACGCTCGTCGTACGCTCGCTTCCGAGCGTTGCTCTGGATCAGGCCCATGGACTTCACCTACCTGTGCCTAGTTCTTATGGAAAGAATACTTTAGCTGGTGCTTCCATCTTGTATACTTTTACTTTTAGGCAAAAGTTTAAAATACCAACAAAAAACTTAATATATATCTCTCTTATCCTTCAAGGACATTAACATGATCTTGTCAAAAACACTACTTTAAAGTGTAGTTGTTCAGTCATATGAAACACTGAATAGTCTAAGATATTCAGAAATATGTATATTAGAAAAAAAAAAGTTATCCAATCGCGTCAGCCTATGATTAAAGTGATGCTTACTGTAAGAGCTACTGTACTGCTATGAAGAGATATGAAGGAGACCACTCAGCTCCAAGAAATGCTTATCCACCATCAGACAATTATATAGACAGAAAGATATACTGTATTTAGAGTATATGTCCTAAACTGCAATACAATGAAAATTTACTTTAAAATCAATTTATTTTTAATAATAAAGAAAAAGTACTTATAATTTTACTGAGAGAACATATTAAATATTAAACAGAAATAAAGAGATATACAGATAAACAGTGACACTGACACAGTCGCTGCATAGACAGGTAGATTACATGCTATAGGTAGCTTATAACTGCAAGGTGCATTAGGTAACTGTGAATGTTCACCAATGTGCAGTGCAATAAAATATCCAAAGTATGAATTAAATGTTGATCTGTAAACAGTAATAAAGTGCTGCATTGAGCGGGTAGCCAATGATGAGCAGAGATCCTGCTGTAGACAGGATCCTGGTGCAGACATACCAATACTGAATTTGTATTGGTCTGTTTGTGAGCTCAAGTAATGTTTTATGTCAAGCCTGGCCAACCTGTGACTCTCCAGGTGAAACTACGAGTCCTAGCATGCTTTCTCAGGTATCTGCTATTCCTATGCTATTAAAGCATGCTGGGGCTCATAGTATCACAACACCTGGAGAGTCACAGGTTGGCCATGCCTGCTTTATGTTCAGTTATTTGGGTGTATCGATAGAATACGTTTGGATTGAAATTAGGAAGCCATTAATCAAATATGAAAATATACAATTTTAGCCATGCCCCATGCATAGATAGTATAGATCAATATAAAATCATGTACTAATTTTTCAATACATAAACTACATATGGGATACATAACTTTAATTGATGAAAAAGGTTTAAAAAATGAATGCAGATGAATAAAACATTAGATATATTGAACACCTATGTATACGCCAATAAAGCAATGCAATAAATGAAATGTTTAAAAGAATATTCTTCAAAAAGAGCTTCCACTATAAGCACAATAAATGGTAATAGTTGTTAGTGAACTTGTGATTCCAATAGTCTATATCTGGTAGGGCAGATAATAGATGATATGAAATAGATGACAATAAAACAGGTCTAAAAACAGAGTAGATCTTGATATCTGTTGATATAATGGCTTTTATAATGATAACTTAGTATCGAAGTATTCTCGCCAGCATGAGGGTTTATATTTGTATATACATAAATTGTAACAATGTTGCATATGTGTTGCTACACAAATCTTGGCATACCACAGTGAGACACGTCTCCTGCCAACAGGTCAGGGCTGGCGGTCAAATATTGAACCCTGGAAATACATAAATAAAGGATTTCAAGAAAGGTGGCTTAGTGATAAAAAGGTCAATCTTATACAAATGGCTCAATTTAAAACAATGTATATGTAGAACTCACGGTTGTTGGTAGTTCGACTGATATAGATCAAGCGTGAAAAGTATAATGGAGTCTTTATTGAAATTTCCGTGGCAGCATATGATGATGGTCTTTTATTTGCAGTGCGGGCGTCCCCACGATATGTGCGGTACCTATATTAAAACATCCGGAGGTAAACTATCAAGCTGTTTCCACGTTCGCGTTCATAGAGTTCACAATAAAGGTTGGGGTATACCGGTTAGTCAAAGCTCCCCTGCGACGCATTTCATCCTGACACAAGAACTTTTTCAAGCAATAATAATGGAGTGCTAAAGAGTCCCATTTAAATAGACCAATGTGGTTGTGGAACAGGTGTTGTTTAATTAAGTATAGGTCACTTATAAAATGTGGTACGAATCCATTCTGAAAACTGACATCCATATCTTTAGTAAACCTAAAGGACATTAGACTTTCCAATAGGGACTCCTCATAAGGTTTACATACATGTTATATAACCAATTTATGTGCTTAATTGAACACCACTTTTATACTTTCTTTATAACGTAAGAAAATAAATTAATATATTAATAGAATATAAAAATATAATAAATATGAAAATAGAGATAGAAATAAAAATAAATATTTAGATTTTATTTGTATTAATCAAATATGATACAATAATGAAAAAGTATTTTACTCTTGCGCCCTAAAGTCAGCGGATGTGCAGCTGTGCATATTCTTAATAAAAGACAGACCCTGCTGGGCTTTCCAATATACTGTAGTATATAAGAAATGATGAATATGCCACTGCCCTCACCTATAGTCTTATATCTTTGTGATCCTATGAAACATTTGTTCTATTCAATATATAAAACAATAATTCAAGCCACATATTAATTAAAAACATATTCCCGCTATGGACTATTATGTTTTCGAGGATATTGCAGAATTTAAATATTCAACTTGAACTCAAATAATCAAATATCAAATCATATAAATTATATACAACTTTTTGGCAGATATTCAATCAACATTGGAGCATTCTCTTAATGGACCTAAATCATCTTAAGCGCATATCTGTCTGAAATGACCTGCTGCGCATGCGTAGCCGATCGGCACGTAGATAGCGTAGGGACCGCACGCAGGGATTTACATCCATAGAGTCGGTGTTATGCCGCCTCGGGCGATTTTAGGCAGAAGTGGGAGGGGGAGGTATTTAGATTAGCTGGGGAGGGCGGGAGGGAGTAGGGGAGGTGTAATGTCCATACGGACATTGCATGGAGACTTAAGGTAGCCCTATGGCACTCGTAAGTGCCATAAAATACCTAAAAACGGGGGGGGGGGGTTGGTTGGGGGCTGGAAGAGTGAGTTATCTGCCCACAACTAACTCACTCTTAAGTGTGAATCAGGTCCAATGTCTGAAAAGGACCCAATTTAAATTTCCGCCAGTCAGCTGAGCACGGAGGCTCCATCTTTCCTATAGCTCTCCAATGTATATTAAGGTACCTTCTTTTCTTTGTAATTGGTCCCGTAAATCCAAGATACTAAAACACCAACAAAAAAAATATTTTTGACTTATTATACCAACAAAAAAAACTCTATTGTACCATATATCTTTTTTCAGAAACAGGACAAAAATGTATTTGGATGTCACTACCAATTTATCAAATATATTTTTCAATTATGTTGTGTAATAGAATAGGTATTAGCAAAGTATAAAGGCAAAATATTGCAATAGAACAATTTTATAGTTGCAGATTTTCTTTCAGTGACATAAGTAAAAGAAAAAGTAATTTCACAACTTCTCCTTTAATGTAAGTTTCTTAAAATCACCAATAACAGAATGCAGAATGAAATGTTCTGACAAAAGACCAATAATTTTGTGTGAAGCGATGATAATGGCTTTTATTAAATCTTTGCTGTCTTGCTTTGTTCTTTTAACTGTGGCAAATTAAATAATGCTTCATTAAATATACTGTAATAGAAAATCCATTACAACAACTGGACTGGCAATTTAATACAAGTAAACCTGCTTTATAACTAATCATGATATAACAAAAGGATAATGAAGTAATAACGTATTATATATCCATAACATTATTATATATAAGTATTATTATTGGACAGTGTCCAGTGTTCCAAACAGTGGCCAGAGTCTAAATAAAAGTATGGAGAAAGCAAACAGAAAGCTGAAATGTGCCAGACAATACAATAAGTGAACTCCAGCAGATAGCTTTAAATAGGCAGTGCCGTAGCCTAATTGTCCAGTGTCTACACTGCCCATACCTCAGTTCAAAGCATCGATATGTTTATTGATGTCCAAAAATATATAAGGAAGCTAACACTTAAGAACTTATTCATCAATGAAGACAATAAAAGGAGAATATTTTCATAAATGAGAGAGAAGAAAGTAATAAGACCTTTAAGGAAGCCTCTACCTTTTATCCTAATCATGTAAAAGGGAATTTAATAGATACAATTTCCAAAATGGCGTGGGATAATATCACAAAATTACAATTACAAAAACATAAAGGGTGTCCAAACTTGACAACTAAAGAATTTAAGGCTTTAAAAGAACTCCAAAAAGATTCTGAGGGCCAGATTCCCTAAGCTGTGGGTTTGGAAAAGTGGAGATGTTGTACATAGCAACCAATCAGATTCTAGCTGACATTCTCTAGCATGTAATAGGAAAATGAGAGCTAGAATCTGATTGATTGCTATGGGCAACATCTCCACTTTTCCAAACCCGCAGCTTAGTAAATCGCGCCCTGAAAGTTATAAAGCCTTCGGATAAGAGATGGGCAGTGATGGTTATGAGCATAGTGAAATATGTTAATAAAATTGGAAGACAATTAACCTGTGGTAATACTTTTATTGTCACAGTGGACATAAGTTTGCTTTATACTGTTATATATAATCAACAAGGGGTTGATGCAATACATGATGTTCTAAGTAATTCTAGTTTGAGTTCCAGTCTCAGTCAATTTTTAGAAGAGGCATATACTTTTTTTTAAAAGAATAATTATTTTTACTTTGAAGGGAGGTACTGTTTACAGTGTGTTAGCATTGCCATGGGGACAAGATTTGCACCCAGCTATGCTAACCTTTTCATGTCATCTTGAAAATCCTTAAAGGTTTGGCAAGGACATAGTTCAATGGTGAATATCTAATCATGGTATAGGTACATCGGAGATATTATATTCTATATTGACACTTGAAGCTGTCAATATAGATAAAAGAGAAAAACTATGATGCACAAACTTTTAAATGAAACTAAAAGAATACTGCATTTGTAGGAAGAAAATTAATTATTTTTTAATTATCATATAAAAAGAAAAATAAACAGATACTAAATGGCCTTTTTTCTACAAATATGGAGTCCATTATAAAAAAGTTGAGGGTATTTAAAAAAAAACAAACTAGAAACTAGTCCAAAAAGATACTATACTGAATGTATAAACCTTAGTTTATTTATAGGTAGACTGATAATTTCAATACATTGGTCCGGATCCACAATTAAGAATGAATTAGGCACAATAGCCCCTACGAAGACAAAACAACCAGCTGCGCCTAATTTGGGTATTGGTTCAATAGGAAAACAAAACAAAATACAAAAAACAAAAAAACAGAATAGCCCCTGCAACATACTTAATTTGCGATCCTATATTTCATATTTGAAAGGGGAGTGTGCTCCCCTCACACCTACAGCCCTACCATGTTCAGAAACATACCTTAAGTGTTAAGTGCAGGAGGGACTTATACGAAATATGGGATCTTATGTAATGCCTTAGACAAGTCCTTACTGTACAATCTGCATGTGTTCCTCTGCCCACCATGTATAACATATGCATGGTAACACATCACTCCTTGCCATTAGAGATCACACTAAGCATCGGAATGCAGCATCAAGCCTACTGTGTACAATGTGTACACAGGCACAGTGCAATCTCACAGCTGACTTACGCATGCAGGATGCAAAAGCTACCAAGGAGAGGTTCTTTCAGCATGAAGGGTTGCCACTATTGTGGGATATGTATACCTTGCAGGACTGTTGATAAAAATGTATAAATACAGATTTTACAGTAAAGAGTTAATCACACCCGGCCTGTAATATAAAATAATGTGGTATATTTTATGGTGTTAAAGAATGGCAAACCATTCGGTTCCAATGCATTTTAAAACACATCATAACTGTTCTCTGGGGTTATAAAATGTTTGGGGCATACTATTAGTCCAAGATAATTGGAAACATAGGAATATGGAGAAAAAGCTTTCCACCATTGAGATGACGGGATGTTCAGATTGAACAACTTGCATTCCATGGGATTCAATTTTGATTTTAAGTCGAAGTGTTTTTTTTTTATTTTTATACTCTAAGGAAAATCTTGATTGTGTTGATGTTCATATATTTGCATCTATTTATCTGTTTTAAACTGTTATTGCTTTTATTATGTATATTTAATCAGGACAACAGAAAGTTAAACCTCTGCTGGTGCTCTGACCTTATGAAGTTACAATGAAGTCTTTAAGATCACTATGATAGCTGAGACTCTATATCTATTCTTAATGAAAGTCCATTTGGAGCTGCCTTCTATGAGCCTATGAATGGAAAGAAACTGTTGTTGGAGTTAATTCAATCTATCTAATATGGAGCCAGCATTTTGGTTATATGAACACGACTCTCATAACCCTTATCAATAATCATAATGTTTTGTGATTTAAACATATGTTAATGTGCCGTTTTTTTATTGCTTCCAATAAGAATGAAACAGTAAGCATGCATATGCTGGCATAATTATGCTAATTTGAGTCAGACTGATGATGTAATCATAATGCTGCAATAATTTAAACTATAGTTTATTTGGGCAAAAATGTAATAGACAATGTGTATTGTATGAATCGATGTAAAAATGGAAACCTAGCTTAATGTATCCATTTATTTTACATGTGGATTTAATGAATGGTTTGATTTAAACTTCTTTCTTACCACCAACTCTCAGAACTTGACAATGGGCACAGATGATAGCTGAAATGTGTAGGCGAGCTGGTTATTATTACTATTCTCAGATGGTCCTTGAGTAGTTTATTTTCTTTTGTGTCCACTTTTTACCGATGTAGAAAATGCAATAATACAATCAAGTGGATTAGTTAATCTTGCAAGCTTCCGTTTCTGGGATTATTATTTTGCTTTATGTTTTCATTTTTGTTCTTTTAGATGTTAATAACATTTAAAATAACTTCGATATGCTGTTAAATTAAATGTGATTTCTGATAGTAAAGAAGACTCTCTTTTTTTTCCCTCTCTTCAGAATTACTTAACTGATATAAAGGAAGTTCCAACCAAGAATTTTCTTAAGTGTAGTGATTTCCAGAAGATACCCCCTAAAATTGCTGGTCATAAATATAGACTATTTAAAGTGAGAACTATTTTAAGAGACAGATATTCTGATTTTGTCAATAATTGTACAAACAGCAGACTGATATATATGCTATATTTTTCCTTATGCTATTTTTGAGTTTGTGGACTGAGTAATACAGCTTGTTTAGCTACAGTTTGAGTGTCTGGTGTGAAATTTGTCCTCTGCAAACATCATTTAAGCTACACTCTCAGTTCCAGGATGTGTGCTACTCTGCAAGCTCAGTTTGTGCTGCACTCCAAGCTCCACTCTGTGAGTACTCTGCAAACTTTATTTGTGCTGCAATTCCAGTTCAAGTCTCTGTGCTACTCTACAAGCTCTATTTGTGTTGGATTTTAAGCTCTGCACTGTGAGTACTCTGCACAGTGCCGTTTCTAGACCTAGCAGAGCACAGGGCAGAAAATAAAGTCTCCATTTGTGCCACATATGTGCCCAGCCTCCTTTTGTGTCCACTTATATGTATCAGCCTCCTTTTGTGCCCCCTTATAAGGGAGCACAAAAGAAGGCTGATACATATAAGGGGCACAAAAGGAGGCTGATACATATAAGAGGGCACAGGAGGCTGATATATATATATGTATATATGTATCAGCCTCCTTTTGTGCCCCCTTATAAGTATCAGCCTCCTTTTGTGCCCTTATATATATATATATATATATATATATTGTCACTCCTCTCAAGGGAAATACTGCTCTGTGTGCTCTTCTTGTCAATAAATACAAATCCCAAAAAATAAAGAAGTCACTCCAGAGACTTTTGAAACTTAGCAAACATAGCAATAGTCCATAAGAACACTGTTTAATTCATAAGTGCATGTGCAAGCAGAGATCCAACGTTTCAATCGGGCAAGCCGATTTTCATCAGGGAAACAATATATATATATATATATATATATATAAGGGCACAAAAGGAGGCTGATACTTATAAGGGGGCACAAAAGGAGGCTGATACTTATAAGGGGGCACAAAAGGAGGCTGACATGCATGATAGGCCTTATATATGTTCAGCCTCCTTTTATACTCCCTTTATGTGTCAGCCTCCTTTTGTGTCCCCTTTATATGTGTTGAGCCTCCTTTTGTGCCCCCTTATACTATATACTAAAAACTTTTATTTTATTAAAAACCTATAGTCACTTAACTTTCTTTACCTTATCCCTCTTGTTCCTTCCTCTGCAGTGCAGATGAACAGTACTGGGTATACAGGGCTCCTACGAGCCAAATCTATTTCCATGAATAACGCTACTGTACCTCATGGCGTTATTCAGTGAAAAAGATTTGGTACTACAGCCCTGTATACCTATTACTGCATATCTGAATGATTCTGGCCGCATCTGTTAACTGATGCGTCTGGCGTCTGTGTGAGCTACGGTCTATGTGACCGCGGCCTGGGGGAGGGCTGCATGAGCTAAAGGGGGGATGCCCTACTGGGGCTCTCTCTCTCCAAACTTTCAAGTAAGACAAGCTTAATAAATTCCTCAACCTTCTTCACCTTCATCTACCTTATTTACAACCAAAACCCCTTTGATATCAAATTTATCTATTTATAAGCTGGGCCATCATCACAACACCTCTATTTATAGAGGTGTTGGATGACACTTATGACATTCTCGTCATGCCAGCATACAGAAAAGAGGTGTGTGGCCATTCTGCATGTGTTCCTAAGGCTGTCTCCCAAGACTTAGCCATTTAGAAAAATTTTGAATCACTCAGGTAAATTACATACATATTTTTATTTTTAACACTGTTTTTTATTTTTTTTATTTAATGTAAGCACCAGCATGTCCTAACATCAGCCATTTTTGTGCAATTTTTTTAAATATATTTTTTTTGTAGCGATTTTAACAAAATCACCACTCACTAACAGCTCTTTTTTTTTTTTTTTTGCATTTTTGATAGTGGTTTTGCAAACTTCCAGATAGTAAATCTGGCAGTTTGCATTTCAATAAACAATAAATAAAACTTATTATGATTTTTTTGGGAAGTTTTTGCCTTATTAAATGCAGCAAAAAAGGATTCCAAAAAAGGCATCTTGGCCTTAATTCTTTTGTTTTTTTATAATGTTTGTTTTAAGTTGTAAATCACTAAATACAGTAATATGATGGCACTATATAAAAGCCTGTTAATTAATTTATTAATTAATGAATTAATTAACTAATAAAAAAAATACAGAAAGACATTACAATCACCTAGTTTATGCCAGAAATATTGGAAAAAGTTAATATGTTGCAATACATCAACTCTTGCATCACAGCACATATAGTTCAAATGGGATCACTTTAATAGTGATGACCTGTGGCACATAGCATTCGGATCGTTAGGCATCAACCTGATTCAAAAATATGAAGTGCTTTATGGACATATGTGTCTGTCTTCATTGTTATTCATCTTTTAGCATCCTTTTTTCCTTTATACTCCAGCTTCATGCTGCGGTATCCACAGGCTTATCTACAGCCTTTGTACTTTATTAAGAACTTCATGTTCACATGATTTCACACACTGGAAAGTTAATCTTAGCTTGGTTAATGCATTAATTGGAGGTTATTCAGACTTATACACTGATGCTGAGTTTGGAAACACTCCATATACAGTAAATAACAAATCCAGACATGGACCTAAATATGGCTCTGGATCTGAACCCAGTCATCCAGCCCCATGTACAGGATTAGTCCATTGTTTTTAATAATAAAAATGTTTTATTGATACATGTAATGATTCTGTGGTAACTGACGAATATTAAAAAAATATACTTTTATAGATACCAATGAATTAAAATGTAATCAATCAAATTAAATAAAGATTTGAAAACGCAACATTCTGCCCTGATTTACAGGGCTGTCAGCACAAAAGTATAATCATCATTTCTTGATTTACTTGGTAATACTATTGTAATACTTTCTAAGGCTGTAATATACTAAAGGAGCATTATAACTTTATATGTAGTGTAATGAATAACAAAATAACAATTTTTCTATTTAATACTTACTTCCTTTCTTCAGATTCAGGAAGGATGAAACCATTTCTGCAGTTTGTATTGATGTGGGAGAGCACATGTAATTCTTATCGTATGGAATAAGGTATAGAATGGAAAGCTGGTGCTAGTGGCATGTAGTGAATTTAAGACATTACTATGTGCCATAATGTAAAAAATATGGTAGTGTGTGTTTCTCTAAAATTCCTTACTGTTTCCGGGGAAAAATTGGAAACACCCTTTAATAATTCTGCAATGACCCCTGCTTCCCTCTTCCTTAACACCTTTTTGATCAAAGGAAGTTGTGTGTTCTAGTCTGAGTCGCTGCATTTCCATATATTTCTAAACATACAGCAGGGTTGCTGACTCTACCAGAATGTCCGGGAGACTCCCGAAATTCGGGAAAGCCGGCAAATCTCCATCAAAATTTGTGTCCAGTCAGCCTTATTGACCCCTTCCTTCTGTTTATTCATTTAGCCTTATTGCTCCCCTTTTTGTGTCCAGCCTTATTGCCCATCCTTTTATGTACAGGTAACACTATTGCCTCCCCTTTGTCCACCCAGCCTTTGTGCCCCCTCTATGTTCAAATCCCCATTCCTAAACCACTTTCTTTAAAAATGTAATAAACTTACCTTTACTGCCTCTGCTCCGGCCCTGTCCTCCGTGGCGCACGCTCTGAAGAATTGTGACGTTCACATGACCTTAGGTCACGCTTGCGTCTCGTAAACAGAGCAGTGGCTTGCACAGCCACAATTGCAACAATTGCAACATTGCAACAACAGCTTACAAAAAAAAAATATTTAAAAAAACAACAGAAATAAAAGAAAACAATAGAACAGCTTTAAATAATTTTATTAAATTCATTTTTTTTTTTACAAAGTCCCAGCAGAGAGCCACTGCGCATGTGCAGACCTTCCGGTGACACGAAGAAAGCCCGTGATGACTGAAAAAGCTCAGATGTCATTGCGGGACAGCCAGCAGAGGATAAGTATTAGTAAATAGTATGAACGTAGCTCACAAGTTCACAGAGAGCCAATTCCAACTTGCTTGAGCTACGTTCATACGTTTTTAGTAAATAGAGCCCTAACTCATATAGTACTGTTTAAGAGTACTTTATGGAAAGAACAAATAAATAAAAGAAAGAAAGAATAAATAAATAAAAGTAAAAGACGCCCATTAGGGTAATAAGCATTAAAGCACTAAAAAAACACAGAAAAGGAGCCTGATAAAGCCAAAAGTATAGATGCAAAGAGGATTTAATGTGCAGCAATTCATTTGATGCAGGACATAGCAGACAGAAAATCAAAATATAAAGGAGAAGAAGAGTAACTGAAGTAATTAGTTAAGGTAATTAAACTGTGGAAATCAGAGAGAAAGGAGAATGACGGGGATAACAGTGGGCCTTTGGAGAGAACAGGAAGAAGTAGGCAAGGAAAGAGGGCACTTGACATTAAAGAAGATGTTTAGTGATGGTATTAGACAGAACAGTGTGAGTATATTTTCTATTACAATTTCTTGGCTCATATCCAGGGAATGGGTAATCTTCTGTAGGGTAAGTGAAAAAATGACTATGAAATAAATAATTAAATGTAATAAATGTAAATGCTTACAATGGTTGGGAAGAATTATTAAACATAAATAACATTAACACGTTCTTACCTGACCCAGGAACTTGGGGGCTGATCCAGCCCTATGGTGCCCGGTGGTAATACGCCGGTTGTAAGCGTAAGATCGACTTAAAAGCAGACCTGCGCATGCACCGGGCAGATGTTGCCCGGGGTAGCTACGGCAACGCCCGATCATGGATCGGGCATCCGTAGCAGCAGCGTAGTAACGCTGGAGGGGGCATTCCCCTCTGTTACTACGCTGCAGTTAGTGCAGGTAAGCGGGGGGAGGGAAGGTAACGAGGCTGGGAGGGTGGCGTTAGCATAGCAACGCTGCCATCCCAGTGTATTAACACTCGCTTACGCCGGCTGAATTTAGGGCAGCCTTCAGCCGGCGTAAGTGAGTGTTAATACGCTGGGGCAAGGGGGAGTGTCGGGGGAGTGCAGCGATGGTACGCTGAGCGTTAGACCGCTCAGTGTGCCATCGTAGCTCTGGATCAGGCCCTTGGAGTAAACGTTACAGCTGGGGTAACTTATAACTGTAGATGAGCATTCAGGGCCCGTGCAAGGTTAATTTAGGTGGCACCTTATCTTTACTGGTGCCCTTGCAAAGTGCCATCTTGGTCAATCTCTAGTTATGGCCCTGTTGAAAGATCTCCAAAATTGGTTTACTGTCTCTGGCAAGCAACATCCGACAAGACTAAAAGGGTAAAGGGTAGCAAAAGAGCACTAGAATGGCAAGTAAAAAATTGGAAAGGAAGAGGACATTTGTGTGAGTAATAGTAATAATTATTTAGACACCCCTTTCCAATTTAAAGGAGAACTCATTTTTCCTGAATATTTAGAAAACTTCATGTCCCAAATACATCACGCTACATCAAGCTATATGTAGTGATCCTCATGCCTTATGGCAGATGTAATACCATAGCTTTTTGTCCTAACAATGCTGCCACTTTTATCACTCACTTATTAGCTCAGTGTTGTAACATATTTTGTGATATCATTTATTGATGTTTGTTATAAATACATCAATTAAAACTTAAATTATAAAGCAATATTTCAAATATATTTTGATTTTAGAAAGTATATGAGAAACATAACATGTGTCTCATTACTGTTTATTCTAAATAGTGCATTAATAATTAATACATAGTGCAACATAATTTTTAGGATCACACTGTAACAACATGATTAAAACAACAACAAATGTTATTTTGGATATAAAAGTCACACAATGCGATAGATAGTCAAGTTCACACAATGTACACCATTTATATAATAGGTTTTGAAAATGCTTATATTAGCAAATGAGCTAGGAAAATAAGAAGGAATAGCATTATGGAAATGTAAAGTGGCTCATTGGTGCCATCTAGTGCATGCTATTTCTTTTACATAGTTAAGTGATGAGGTGAAAAAACTAATTATTTATTATTTATTAGTTAGTTATTATTAATCATTTTTACTATAGTGACGTAGTGTTTTTAGATTTTAACAATCGGTAGTAACAAGGTGACTGAGTGGGTAAAAGGGTCCTGCTTTTAAATCCACAAAGGTTAATCTCTTTTTAATTTTAAAGTGTGAAAATAAGATGTGACATTTTATTAGATATTATTATATGGTTGGTGTGCATATGTCTAACACCCCTTTCTTAGTTACTGTCCTTTTCATTCCATCTGCCACAATTTATATGTTTTTTTATCTGGTGCTTAGAATTATGTATCCGTTTTCTAAGAAACCTAGCCATGAAGCGAGTATCATTTATCCTAGTACCCTTCAGCCATACATCTCTTATCTCGGCAAAGTAGATTGGATTATCCAATTTTCACCACAATTCCATGCATTTGAATTGCATTTGCTCCAGCTTAGATAGAGGGGCTGGACCGGATATTAAGCCACGCCCCTTGACTAATACTTACCCGTTGTTAGTATTAGCAAATTGCGTCATCAAATCCCTCCCTGTCCCTAGCAGCACTAGTATACTAGTGTTGCTAGGAAGGGGGGCAGGACTTGAGGCTGTGGTTTCCTTGAAACCACGGGCCTTAATTCACTTGCGGGAGATTTACAGGCTCTCCAGGCATATCGGGATATTGGCAACCCTGCAGTATAGCAGACCTCCCAAGTGTTTCGGGGGGACTGTCCCACTGTCCCGCCCGCCTCACAACTTCACAAGATCACACTCTCGGGACAACGTTTTTTGTTTTTTTTTGTAAAGCCCCTGCCGCGCTATGTTTATTATATACACCATGCTTTACCCCACACAGTACAGGTAATACAGGGCTCCCTGTAGATCCAAACCTGTTACTGTGAATGGCAGCGAATGCGATCACTGCAATTCTAGAAACAGATTTGGTCGTAGAGGGCTCCCGTAAGAGCCCTATATTACCACCACCGCACCATGTGACCGTAGTAGATGAGACAAGGGAGCGCTAGCGAGAGGGAGCGCTAGCGAAAGGGAGCGCCAGCGAGAGGGAGCACCGCGGAGGAAGGAAAAAAACATGAAAGGTAAGTAACAGAGGCTGGAAATAAGAGACAGACATGGAGACTGGAAATAAGGGGCAGTCAATGGAGGCTAGACATAAGGGGCAGATATGGAGGCTGGACATAAGGGGCAGACAATGGAGGCTGGACATAAGGGGCAGACAATGGAGGCTGTACATAAGAGGCAGTCAATGGAGGCTGGACATAAGGGGCAGACAATGGAGGCTGGACATAAGAGACAGACAATAGAGGCTGGACATAAGAGACAGACAATAGAGGCTGTACATTAGGGGCAGACATTGGAGGCTGGACATAAGGGGCACATATGGTGGCTGGACATAAGGGGCAGACAATGGAGGCTGGACATAAGGGGCAGACAATGGAGCCTGGACATTTAAAGGGGCAGACAATGGAGGCTGGACATTTAAAGGGGCAGACAATAGAGGCTGGACATAAGGGGCAGACAATGGAGGTTGGACATAAGAGGCAGACAATAGAGGCTGGACATAAAGGGCAGACAATGGAGGCTGGACATTTAAATGGGCAGACATGGAGGCTTGACATTTAAAGGGGCAGACATGGAGGCTTGACATTTAAAGGGACAGACATAGAGGCTGGACATTAAAAGGGGCAGACATGGAGGCTGGACATTATAAGGGGCACACATGGAGGCTGGATAAATAATAAAGAGGCAGACATGGGGTCTAGACATTAAAAGGGGCAGACATGGGGGCTGGAAATTACAAGGGTCAGACATGTAGGCTGCACAAATAATATAGAGGCAGATATGGAAGCTGGACATAATAATAAGGGGAAGACATGGAGGCTGGACATAATAATAAGTGGAAGACATGGAGGCTGGACATAATAATAAGGGGGACACATGGAGGTAGGACAAAGAAAGGGGCAGATATGAAGGCTGGACATGTGAATCCGGGACAAATAATAAGAGGCAGACATATTGATGGCAGACCTAATAATAAAAGGCAGACACATGGATGGTTGGTAAATAAAAGGACAAAAAGGAACCACAGCACTAAGGTCTAAAATAAGACTATGTATGTGATGATAATGACTTGAAATCAAAATTCACCAGGGTTGAAAAAGAGAGGCTATCGAGCAGTAGTGAAAAAATAAAATCCATATTAAGCAGACTAAAAATAACAAAACAATATAAAATGTGCCAGCTGGAGTGAGTATAATAATATAGGCTTAGCTGAGAATAATAAATGGGCAACAGTGTAGCAATACGTAAGAAAGTATTCAAAGTTCTCCTGCTTGTGCAAATAAGCAATGACAGTCTCTAGTTCAAGATAGAGGTAGATGCTAAATCGTCACCGCTCTGAGGCAAGAATATATTGGCCCAGCAGAAGATATAAAACTGCACACAGTTTATTGAGGTATATAAGCACTGAGGTATCGTACTGCTCAATCATGAACCGTGAGAAGATTAATATTGTGTACTATGGTCACAGATTGTTAGCATATAAGGTATATATACATATTACCTCGTTGTAAGTGCAGAGTTCCTGAAGGGCAAGGATTTTTTAGCCAATTTTTTATTATTTACCTAAAGTTCACAAGTCCCTCACAGCACCACCGGGACGACCTATTATTTCGCGTATAGGCTCACTCACGTCTAATTTATCGGCTTTTGTTGACACATTTTTACAGAAACATGTGGTTTCTTTAAAATCTCATATTAAGGACACAACCAACTTTTAAAATTTAATTCAGGATATCAAATGGGATTCATCTTTTGCTTTTCTCACTTTAGATGTACAGGCACTTTATACGCACATTGCGCATCACAAAGGGGTGGATTATTTTCTTAATCAGGATCACGACTTAGATAACAATTTACAGATTTTTCTTTTAGAATCCATTTATTTTATATTAACTCACAATTATTTTTTATATGGTGTTGATTTTTATTTACAAACTGTTGGTACCGCGATGGGCAGCAGGTTCGCCCCAAGCTTCGCCAACCTATATATGGGTTTATTTGAATTTCTTATGATATGGCGGAGCGAGTTTGGGGCGAACCTGGTGCACTATGTGCGGTACATAGACAACATTTTTATAGTTTGGAAGGGATCACTAGAGGAAGCCACGCATTTTACCACACATTTGAATTCTAACACTTTTAATTTAAATTTCACTTACACCTTTAATACACATACGGTTAATTTCCTGGACATCACCCTCTCCGTCTATGGAGATAGGGTGATCCCCAAAAATTTCTCTAAACCAACCGATGCATGTAACTACTTGCATTTTCGCAGTGGACACCATCGGATTTGGATTAACCATATACCCTAAGGACATTTAACCCGAATACGGAGAAATTGCGAAGATGACAATGAATTTATATCACAAGCTGGGGATTTAATTGAGAATTTTAAATACAGGGGATACCCTGAGGATTTCCTTGCTAGGTCACAGGAGAGGGCTAAAAACCTGAATCGACATGAGCTGTTGGTACCCAGAGGGAAGGGGAGAGGAGAACAAAAATCAAATGTTTATCAAGAACACATTTGTTATGTGTCCAAGTTCAAAAACAAATAAAAAAAAATTACTAATATTATAAATAATCATTTTCATTTACTTAAGCAGGACCCTATTCTGGCTCCATTATTGGGGGATAGACCGCGGATTATACATAAAAAGAATTGAAATCTGGGTAACTTTCTGGCCCCGAGTAGAATTATTGTCTAACCATGTCAAGTCCCTAATACCATTGTGGAACAGAGGGGCTGTTATAAGTGTAATAAAAATGTGTCTAACATGTTCACATATTGCAGATGGGGCTACCACCATCAGTTCCAAATCAGGGGATTGTTCCTCTGCAATACGTGAACATATTAATTGTGAAACCAGCTTCGTAGTCTACGTGCTGCAGTGCCCTTGTGGCCTGCAGTATGTAGGTAGAACTACGAGGAAGCTGAAGGAACGCTTTCGGGAGCACCGTAGACATATTATGAAGGGGTTGAGAACCGATTCTTTATATAGGCATTTTTCCTT
>WWET01003929.1:50137-65013 GCA_011038615.1 Limnodynastes dumerilii | reverse complement strand
AACTGCGCTGCTACGGACGCCCGATCCACGATTGGGCGTTGCCGTAGCAACGCCGGGCAACATCTGCCCGGCGCATGCGCAGTTTGGCTGATAAGCCGATCTTACGCTTACGCCCGCCGTCCTAGCAACGGCAGGCGTTGTTCTGGATCAGGCCCTAGGTCACTAGTAGATCAATCCGCATCTGCAATATGTCGGCCATACAACTAGAACTATCTGCACACGCTTTGGAGAACACAGGAGGAATATTTTAACATAGAAGAAAAATCATTGCTTATCAAAACATATGTCAAACTGTGGAGAAAGGGGTATAAGAGGTGTTTCTCTTACTGTAATAGAACACATACCTACAACAGTAGGTGGGGTGATAGATTGTGGAAGGGAGGCTCTTTGGATTTTTTATATTAGTACCTTATATCCTTATGTTTTAAATGATTCTATAGAATTGAATAATGTTTCTTTATTTTTTATTCTATGTTTATTATATTATGTTCTTTTAATCTTCTGTTTTGTTTTTGTATTGTTATTATTTAAAAATTGTTCTCTTTTTATTTTTATTAATATCAATGTGACAATTATTGAGAACAGGTCTTTGTATCCATAAATGAGTTCTGTGTATATTAATTAACTAATTAATAATGGTTAGCATATAAATACCTCATAAGAAGTTAAGCCATACCTCTGATGAAACCGCCAATAGGAGGTGGAGAAACGCGCCTGTTGTTCCTGTTACCTGCTTTGCTGTTATGATATATGTTATGACCCGCTGCTTCCACTTAGCTTTCTAAAAGTGAATTTCTCTATGCACGTTGGTTTATCTTTTACTTGAAAAGGACACAGAATGAGGTAAATTTTCAGGACACTGAATTAGAGTGGAGGTGTTTAACTTGTATCTTATTGTTCCCTCTACTTACCCCATTTGAGATTATCACCTGGATCTCACTGGGAGCAAAGATATTTCAGCTTTCACTCACTACAGCAGAGGCACCTCCCTTCACAAGAAATCTTACTTTCTAGATCAAGCACCGGTAATTATAAACTGTTTTATCTTCAACTTTCAACGCTATATGTGCTGACACAGTCATACTTTAAAACACCTATTAGAGTGGATAATGAATAACTCTAGTTTCAATCCTCATTCCAAACGAGCAAGAGCCCACTCTGGTATATTTGTGTCCTTTAATTGACCATCGGCTCCAAGATAGTGAGCTTTGATAGGCTACCTTGGAAGGCACTATTTTCAAGCTTTATCCTCATTTAACTGTTTTGTGAGAACCATTTTTTTTACACGTTTTGTTCACATGAAGATGTTCAATAATCTTCCTAACTCCGATACCTGTGAGAGCTAATTTTTCTATGCATATGAGGAATCTTTTGTAGTGACTGACACACTGGAATTTTTAAATAAGTGATTACAGACTGTATTCACACCTAAGTAAAGTGTGGAATGTACAAGCGTATTTTTACGATCAGTTAAACTGCGCATGCCCAGAACCCAAACTTACTGACTTAGAACTGATGCACACATCGGCACAGAATGAGTCCTGCATGCATGGCTAGAGGGGCAAGACTCTTAATGCAAATGAGTAGCATACGGGCTACTAATGTAAAGTATGGGCATGCCAACAAAGTTAGGACTGATTCACAGGTAGGAGGGCCTTGCGTAAACTAACATACAACGGGAAATTTAAGGTAGACCTCAACCACTCGTAAGTTGAGGAACCGTATTGTTTGCTGTGAGCCCATGCATCTTCTCTTATTTAGATTAGCCCACACCTGCTGCGTTTTTTTAATCTATGGATGTGTGTATATGTATCTCTAATGTTGATTTCACATTTTGTGCTAGACTTTAATTATGTAAACTTGCAATTTTTTATGTATAGTTTGAGAATGCTTATTTTAAATCTAATGAACTTTAATTTTTTAAATAAACACAATTACATTTACATCTATATAACTATAGTAGTTGTTTATATTACTATATGTAGTGATTCATTATTTTCATATAGTATTTGTTTATGCTTTTTTGTAAAGTATGTCATGTTTTTGTAGGTATTTTTAATTCTTGTTTTAATTGTTATGGTTATTTTTTATTACAAATGTTAATGACAGTAGTTGATGTTTTAAGAAAACAAATATTTTTTTATTTATTTATTACTTTTTCAGAGCCTAATCAGTGCGTTTAGTTACATATCTTTGATTCATAAGCAATTTTAAGCATTATAATGCACGTCCGATTAACAATTTATACGCAGGAAAGACTTACATCCTTACTTTGCACTTCCGACACAGGGGGAGTGGTTAGTTGGTTTCTTTCTTTTCTCTGAATTGGTGTTGCGGATTTTTCACGTGCGTATATTTAAGTAAGTTCGCAATTTTACTCTTAAATGTGAATATGGTCCTAAGATACTGTTTACCTCACATTTGCTAATGGACACTGCTGGTCTTTTTGACATATATTTTTGCAATGTTAGTATGACTGGCTGGCATACTGATTTATTTTATTGCAGGTGATTTAGATATTTATCTTTTTACTTGGATTGCATCTTTGCATGTCTTATTGTTTATTAAATAGTTGAAATTTTATTGTACCTGTTCATTTTGCCACACTAGCGCCAATTCATTTATTCATTGCTGTTGTTTTGGGTGGTAACCCCTTGTTTGATTATGCTGCTCTGTGTAGGTATATGTTCTCAACTTTCTCATATTAGCACCAAGAACATATATATCTTTTGGAACTTTTACTCTTTACTGGTCAGCATACTTACCCATTCTTAAAAAATATTTTTAAAAATGGCTCTTTCAAAATTAATTTTTTAACGCCATCTACATTTCTTTTTGCAACGTAGATTGAGTATACGCGGTCTTTAAGACCGCGTATACGCCATCTACATTGCAAAAAGAAATGTAGATGGCGTTACAAAATTACTGCGCATGCGCAGTAACAAATATCGGAAAACTCCGGGCGCATATGCAATGTGCCCGGAGCACTGCATACGGCCCTAAACCATTGACTGCCCTGGCATATTGGGAATGAAAGCCTGACTAAGGCGGATCTAGAAGATTGTGTTACCTAATTTACAATTGGAAGAAACAACCTACGTAAATTTTATGCTGGCCCCTTTTTCGTACCGGCTGGCGTATGTAATTCCCCTGTGGTATGTTCTTATGGAGCTACCTCAATGAGAGTAGGAAAATGGGGGTTGGCCAGTAATATCGCTATTATATGCCACCTATAGAAGTTTAGGAACCCTGAGATTGTATAGCTCTAGATAAAACAAATAGAAAAGGGGGTTGGTGTAAATAAGGAAAATTGCATATGTATGAATAAACGTATGTAGATGCATGTACCATTATTTATATGTGAAAAATAAGAATAAGAATAATGCATCATAAGTTACTATGAAAACAAAATCTGTACTGGGGACATATAAGCTCACAATGGAACATAAAACACAATAAACATAGGTAACACTAAAAACATATAGTGAACTTCTCTGAGAGCAGGAAGGACTCTGTACCACGCGTGAAGAATTGAGTGCAGTTAAAGAAGGTCTTAAAACGCTGGAACCTGCAAGGCATAGAAATGTAATCATAATGGGAACAGTCTTTAGCAGCCACTGCAGGAGAGGTGACATCGTCATTAGAGAAGCAATGAGCACTTAGGAGTCAATTTACTAATAATAGCACAGAAAGCCTCGAAATAACTTACCCCTCCGACAAGGGGCCACAATGATCTGTGAGACTTTCACCTGCATCGTTCAGTCTTGCTCGGATGAGAAGTCCCAGTCCCAGTGCATGCACAATGGCTGTCTTTTGGGACTGAAAATTTCAAGTATAAACTCTTGCGCATGCATCGGGACTCAAGCTTCAGGTGATTCCAGTGGGAAATATATATATTTAAATGTATAGAATCATTTTTTTAATGTATTTATTTTTGAATTATTAAGGATTTTTTAAAATAAATAATAGATTTAATTATATCTTTCTTTTTTAATTTACATGCACATGCTGGCTGTGTATTCCAGTGGTTGCCCTATCTATACCAGCTATTAGGGTGAGGAAAAGGGGGGTATAGGAGGAATCTGTTAGAATACTTACACTAACGCCATCCCTGAGATGGCGTTGTAGAAAGTATCAGCCTGGATTCTTAAAATCCATGCCAACATTAAGCAAATACAGCGATCTGCCAGCCCACATTCATAAGAGAGGGCCGGCGCTTGGGGATGCTGTTGCTATGATCGCATGGCTTTCATAGCATTTCGAATATGAAATACTTTGTTTATAAATGCCCTTTATCTCATGAAAACAAAGTTATCGGAGCTTATTAAATGAAGCCTTTAGTCCACGACACGTTTTGAGTGCTCTGCTGTTTATCAAGTGCTGCTCTCAGGTCTGTTTGTCCAGATATTTAAGTCCTTCTTCAATGAGGAACAGGTGGTTGTAACTAAAGGCATGCCACCCACTGTTAACAAGAGAATGAAAGGAAACATTTGCCGCTCTTATGATTATAACTGTGGGCCTGATTCAGTACTTAAGAAGGTGCTTAAAATAGGAGAGGAAATTCACTCCCGGGCTAAACCATGCCGATTGCAGGTGAAGTCATGTAAATTGTATTCTTTGCATGCAGGGATATATCTTTGAATTTCTTACTGCCCACAGATACTGACCAGCTTTACTATCACACTGTTATTTAGACTTGGGTTTGGAAACGCCACCTCTCAACTCTAATACTGCTTGCAACAGATGAAATATGACTGCAATCAACATTGTTTAGCCCAGGAGTGACTTTTTCCTCTCTTATTTTTTGCACCTTATTAAGTCTGAATCAGGCCCTGTATGTCTGAAACAGGTTACAATACAATACAATGACAACAGCAACCTTCTTTTTTCCTCCTCATCGTCAAATGGCATGGGGATGTTCGAATCCATGTGACCGAACCTGTGGACCTCCTAGATATCATTAGCTTGTATTTCTAGCTGCTGCACAGGGCTAACAAGGCCCAGATAAATCAAATTTCTATAACGAAATGTTAGTCAGCGCTTAAGATATCCCTGTGAGTGACAGACCTAGTGTAATAAATGCAGTATAAGCTATTGTAACATAATTTTAACATAATCAATGAAGCTACACTTACATATAACTACTAGGAAAGTATTATTAGATTGAGACATTGGGGGTTATGGGCACACACGCCACACACTTAGACCCTTTTAGATCCACAATGAATTTACACATATTGTTTTGCAATATAGTAGCTAAATAACACATGCAGTTAGCATGATTTCGATATCTAATATTAATTATTTCCTTTTTTTTTTTTCCATTTTTTTTATTGACGATATTGCATTGTACACAAAATATGCTGTAAACAATTTTATAACATTGGCTTACATTACATCAAATCGTCATGAGTATAGCAGGGTAACAACAAGTGATGTATGAAATCTTCTACCACACGAATGGCCAGTGATCGGTGGATGTTTAATTAACTAACACTTCAGTTGACTATCATGATATGTGAATATCCAGTTCGGATCAACTTTTACTCTTAAACACTGTGAAACATTCACATCAGATATCAAATAACAAATAACGAATAACAAGGCACACTGCACGTTTCTGTCTGATATTATCTAATTCCGATTTATTACTATAGGTATATTGCCTAAGTGAGATTCCAATAGATACCAAGAAGTGTTGCATATAGAATCCTTGATTCTGCCTTGCATTGTCAGATGAAGTATATTAATATAACCTCCCCAACATTTCATAAACCCTTCCACCTTTTTTTCCTTTTCCAATAGAGTCTCAATCCACTCCATTTTAAAGAGAAAAAATAGCTTGTCCAAGAGCAGCTTCATGGATGGACGTGTAGTAGACATCCAACACTGGAGGATCACTTTCTTAGCTGCCGCACTCACTAATAGAGCTAACTTCTTAATAACTCTAACTTCCAACTTCCATTGGAAATGTACCAAACACTGCCCATTCAGGTATAAAATCAAAGTTACAAATTAGGTGTTCTTCCACAAAACCCCGGATCTGCAGCCAAAATCGCCTTATCATGGGACATTCCCATAGACAGTGGAACATATGCGCGTCCAGCCTACCGCACTTAGGACAAGCCGAGGAATCCCTATTTCCCATTGCATGCAACCGTTTAGGTGAAAAATAAGCATAGTGATAGATTTTATATAACATGTCTCGATATTGGTTAGATTTAATTACTTGACACGACCTGTATAAATCCTTAATTAAACTATTCTCTGATAAAGTAGGGAAATGAGTAATCCACTTAGCCAAGCCGGTCGTAGTCTGCGCATAGTCTAATGTATCCCTCAAGAACCTATAATGTACCGTTATAGCCCCTCTTTGCGGAGGGGGTTGGGCCAACACTTTATCCAGCGGGTTATTCCAGTCCGCTTCGGAAAGGCCACGAATCGTCCTTGCAGTGTAATACTGAGCCTGCAAAAAAGCCATTGGATAGTGGCTCAAGAAGTAATGCTTCTCTTTAGCTTGTACAAAGGTGAGAGGCTTCCTGATATTATGATCCACCAGATGACCAATATTGGACACTCCTCGTTGCTTCCATCTGTGGAAGGGAAAGTAAGCTGTCCCTCCCTGAAAGGTAGGGTTAGACAGGAATGGCAAGAACAATGATTTGTAACCATTTAGGCTATGTTTTGTCCGGAGAATATGCCACACTTTCCTAGTATGCCACAATAAAGGGTTGCTTTTGATTTTAGGTAGTATTTCGTGGTCCGGCATATGTAGGAAACCTATCAGGCCTATGCCATTCAAGAAAGCTTGTTCCACATTCCCGTCGCAGTACACCCAAGTCTCATGCAACCAATCGCGGAGGTATCTTAATAGTGCTGCCAGATTATAATTTCTCACACTCGGTAGATTCAGCCCTCCATTGGTAGTTGGCTGCTGTAATTTTACCATACTGATACGCGATGCACCATCCAGCCATATAAACTTTCTGAATAATGCATGTATTTTCCTAACCGTCTTCTGAGGTATCAGTAACGGCAGTGACTGTATTATGTACATTAATCTGGGGAATGTAATCATTTTAATTAAATTTATGCGACCCAAGAAAGACAGTGGTAGTGAGCGCCAGCCTCGCAGCTCCTCCTGAATAGTCGTTATCGCAGCCCCATAATTTAGGTCATAAAGCTTAGAAGGGTTTTTTGGTAATTTAATACCAAGATATAGAATGTGGTCCTTTGCCCATTGGAAACCCAAATGCCTGCCCCATCCCGGGATATAAACAGTTCTACTCAGTGACATCGCAACAGATTTGGTCATGTTTACCGCGAAGCCCGAGAGTCTCCCAAACTCTGCCAGCTTACCCAATATTAGGTCAACTGAGTCCTTCGGGTTTGAAATATACAGTAATACGTCATCTGCAAATGCCGTTAGTTTTAATTCCATCCTTCCTATTTTTATTCCTTGGAAGGCTTCCAAATTATCCAGGATTCGAAATAAGGGATCTATGGACAAGTTAAACAGCAGGGGCGACATCGGGCACCCCTGTCGCGTACCCCTACCCATCACTATCTCCCCGCCCACTACCCCATTAATACATAACTTAGTTTTGGGATCCATATAGAAAAATTTAACCAAATTAATAAAAGAGTCGTCAAAGCCTCTTGCTAGCAGGACAGAGTATAAGTGGGGCCAGGAGACAGTGTCGAAGGCCTTATGTGTATCTAAACTAAGCAGCATTTGGTCACCCGATGCCGATTGATGCGCGCTTATCACTGCCGCTATTGCAGTCCTAATTGCTTTTACTGCCTGCCTACCCTGCACAAAACCTGACTGATGGCGTGTCAATAAATCAGGTAACACAGCCTGTAGGCGATTAGCAAACATTTTAGAGAGTATCTTAAAGTCTGTATTTAATAATGTGATCGGGCGATATGAATCAACATCTAGTGGGTTTTTGTTGGGTTTGGGGATCAAAGTTGTAATAGCCCCATTGAAAGAGGGATAAACAGGGGTATCTTTAAAGATTGTGCGATACAGCTCCAACAATGGGGGGACCAAAGACGGCCCCAACATCTTAAAATACTCACTAGTATAACCGTCCGGGCCAGGAGCCTTTTGTAGCTTCAATTTAGAGATTACACTATTTAATTCTTCAGCTGTTATGTCTGCCTTTAAGCTGTCTATCTGGATTTGTGATAATTTGGGTAATTGTGCTTCTTGAAAGAGAGAGGCCTGCAGGGTAGGATCGTGTGGGATCGGGCTGTACAGCCGTTCATAGAATCTTCTAAACTGGTCATGAATCTCCTGAAACGTGTCACACTAGGGTCTGTCTCTGTTTTTTCTTCTATGTGAAAGAAACTCTTCATTAACATAAACAGATAGAAGAAGGGAAGAAAAAACACAATGTTTGAAGACTAAGGGACATAATAATCACCCATATAACCTTTGGAAGTTGAGAGAATTGGTTGGACATTTTCATATTTTATACTTGCATTTGTACTGTTATACTATATTAAGCGCAGTCATATCTCTTTTTTCTTATTTGCATATTGTATGCTTTGAGTTGAATCATCCCATTTGAGATTTTTCTACCTCTTACATAAAAGGAAAAAGTGGAACTTTTCCTTTATAGAGTTTTATGACAGCTGCTGAAGGGAAGCGCGGGTAATCATATCTTATTATTATATTATTGTGAGAAAGAAGAAAGTTGGATGTTCACAACCTTGACTCTGGGAAGTCACAGACAACATTGGATGTGCACCCATAACAAGATAAGGACTTTCTCAAGAAATCATGAGGTCAAGGGGTATGGTAAGGGGTAGGGAGGCTTCGTGGGTGGGTGTTCGGCTAAAGGGGGCCTGGTTGGATGGAAGTTTCTGTTTCAAGAGGGTGGCTGAGAAGGGTGGCATTAAAGTTGAAAAAGTTGGGAAAATGGTGTGGGAGGGTGTATTGGTGTTGGGGACTGGTTGGGTGGGTGTTATTGTTTCATAAGGGAGGTTGGGAAGTGTGGATTTGAAGACAGATTTTCATCCCCTACTACTACGAGTGAAGTCCTGGGGGCATCTGAGTACCTGTGAGCATATCATGGTCTACGGGAATGGACACCTAAAATCATGGGACCTTCTATGGATTCCAAAAATGGCCAAGCATGCTGTGTTTTATCTATGTTAGTTTAACTGGCATTAAATTATATATGTGTAAATGAAATCCTCATCCAATGTTTTCATTTAATATTGTATTTAAATAAATAAAAATTAAGTGTTTATCTGACGTGTGTAGTTATTATCATAATCCCCAATGTGTTTTCAGCACCATACAGAGTACATACATTATAACAACAAAACTATGTGTGTGTTGTTTGTGTGAGAGAGAGAGAGAGAGAGAGAGAGAGAGAGAGAAAGAGAGAGAGAGCAGAAATAGAGGCACTCAGAGACTTTCGCTGATTTGCAAAAAGATTGTATTAGGTTAAAGAATCCAACGTTTCAGTGGCGCTTGGCCACTTTCTTCAGGGTAACCAGAAAAAATATAGATATATATACACACACACATACACACATGCGTGAGAGAGAGAGAGAGAGAATCAGACTACTAGATAAATGTGTACAATATACAAATGGTTCTCGGTGTACCTAAAAGCTATAATCAGAGCTCCTGTGGAGATGTCATGACTGGGGCTGATGTCATCCTTTTATAAATGCGGCAGTGAGAACTTGTGAGTCATCACTCTCTCTACATGGCTTGCATTAAGCGGAGCATGCTCAATACTGTAATAAACACAGAGATTCTGGAAATGCAATGAATAGAGGGTAATGAACAAACAAGAATCACAATCCATGGTGGGTAGCAACCAAGTAGGTAACAGGAAATCCACAGTAGGCGGTAAGTAAACAAGTAACAGGAAATCCACAAAGAGTTGCAGGTAAATGAGAATGAGTCCTTGCTGGATAGCAAGTAAGGTCCAATAGGGTGCACAGGGAAATAGCACAGGGGAAGAGTCAAAGCTGGAATAGTCAACAGTAATCCAAGCATGTTCAATTATGCAATGTGGAAGCCAAGAGCCAGGTGTCTGGTATAATCCAAAAGAGAGAGTGAGGAGCAGACAACTGATCCAAGGACTCACTGAACAGCAGCTTTGGAAATATCTGGAACTACCATTTATTCTAGAAATGAGTGAGCATGGGAGGTCTCTGGTAGTGGAAGCAGATCACTACAGGGGTTGGGTGTAACAAATACGCTGAATGACTGATTAGTAGACAAATTAGAATTATGCTAATTCAGGATTTGTTTGAAATATCACCATAAACCAATTATCTATATTTTATAAGAGGTATCAACAAATATGCTCAGCCAATCCTAAAATATATTTAGAGTATAATCAATAAATTATCTATTGTCACAGTTTTTTGTTTTAGTATATTACATACTTAAGACATGCAGGTAGACGTGAGACCATAGATTTTCTTTGCATCACTTTTTAGGAAAAATGAAGCATTATTTTAATAAACTTTAAGGGTACCAACAAATGTGTCCATATCTGTAGCGTTGTATATAGACCGGCTAAAGTTATTTGATCCTAGATGGCAAATCTTGGGAGTATCTAGACCCAAAACATACCATTAATGAATATTCTGAAGATTCCTCCTTTAGTTTTGTAGATAAATAGATCTAGAAAGACAACTTGCTCAAAGTTGTTAAAAACCACAAAACTTAGATTATTATGATTCCGGACCTGGTGCTTTATGCCAGATGTTAATATTCTCCCAATGGCTCTTGAAAAAGGTTGACATAAGTTGGTGCAAACCTGATCCCCATGGCAGTACCTCGCTTCTGGAGGTTAACTGAACTCCTGACAAAGCAGCCATCTCCAGCTCACGCACTAAAAAACACTGAATGGAGGTTTTCTAACTTTACATCTTTACTCTCCAAATATTACACACATAACATGAGCATATGTGTCAAGCAGCCACAGTTATGAGATACCTGTTCTGTGGACCAGAAGTACAGTTATAACATTCTATCATGAAGGCTGTACATTAAAAATAGATTTGAAAGGAAAATATAAACAATGAGCTGGATCCAGAATTAAGAACGATAGCTGTTTAACGCATGGTGCATGCATAAATCGGATCTCCGTTCATACTGCGCAGCTCAGGACTGCAAATTATGCCGACCAACTGCATTCCAGTGCAGAAATCACTATCTGACTATGGGGGCAGGCCCACTCAGCATGTGTATGAGATAAACATAGTGTGTGGAATACAAAATGGTAATCATATAGGAGTGTGGGTCCCCGTTGCGATTGGCCTTATTTCGATAGGGCCGTTCGCTCCCAGCCAGTTCCGAACTGCCTGGGATATCAATTGCTTATGCCTCGATGAGGCATGGCAACCGATCCCCCAGAGCACTGAACACGGTGCTCTGAAAGGTAAGTAAGTATCCCCAACCCACTCCCTAAACCTAACTCTCACCCTCTTGCAGCCTAACCCTACGTTCCCCCCCGCAGCCTAAACCTAAGTCTCCCCCCTCCTCCCCACAGCCTAACCCTAAGTTTCCCTTCTTCTCTTACTCTACTAATGCCAATTCCTGTTAATCTGGACCAGATTCTGATTTAATTGTAGTGGCCGTTTTCCATATACTGCGTGTGGAAAACGACCTCATATGTCATGTGCACAAGCACAAGCTACTGACTTTCAGCATGAATCTGGAACCTCTACAAGGCAGAATTAAGGCATATCCATATGGTGGGAGTGGGGAGCTATATAAACTGTACAATAAGGGCTTCACTTAGGGCAAATGTATCTTTTGGGTCCTGCAGGTGTAAAGCCTTAAGTGCAAGCACAGTGGTCTCTTTTCTTATTCTAATTCATTAGAAAAAACCTTCCGATCTTCCGATGTCCCTATCACTGAAGCTGCCACTAACTCAAAGCATATCACTACCACTTATAACCTTTATCACTCAGAACATTATCACAAAACATAATACCTACAAAATCTTATAGCAAGATAAGACACAAACACTTTACAATTGTTTTACCTAAATAACACAAACCCAAAGATAGTTGTTTACTAAACTTTATTAAACTCACACAAAATTACTCATCTTGCAGATTCCACACAAGCAGATAAACTTACCATTCTTCATACATCCATTTACATACGACACAGCACAGCTCCATCCCAAAAAAAACATGCTCCTGCCTCCTCTGGGTGGTGGAGTATCCTTCAACTAGGAAAAGAGTTTCAAAAGGATAAAAAAATACCTTCTAGGGATCCTTCCAGGATGTTACTTGTAGCATTTAATTATTTTTTAATTTGCATATAAAAGAAACCTTATAAAAAGCAAAAACACAACAAGAAGGACTTCCTGGGGCCAGATTTACTAAGCTGCAGGTTTGGAAAAGTGGAGATGTTGCCTATAGCAACCAATCAGATTCTAGCTCTCACTTTCTGTTTACATTCTAGAAAATGTCGGATAAAATTTGATTGGTAGCTATGGGAAACATCTCCACTTTTCCAAACCTGTAGCTTAGTAAATATTGCCCCTGGAGTCAGAACAAAAAGAAAGAAAGTTATTAGCTGTGATTCAAAATTTATCAAATAAAAAATAACAAATTTAATTTCTGTGTATGTGCTATGTAATGCCTACTTTTTTTTTTGTATGTTTTGCTACTGGAGTGCCACGAAATTCTGGGAAGGGCTAAGGTGTTCCGGGGGGGAGAAAAGGTTGAGGAGCACTGCCTTATAGTACTAGATGCAGCATCATGCCAAGGGTCAATTGGTTGCCGCAGCAACCATTTTAAGTAATGGCGTTTTTTTTTATTAATTCCTGACACATAAGAGGATTTACAATCCAACTCTTATATTTCACAACAGGGAGGTAAAGATTTCAGACTAAATCCAGACTTCCGCATGAGTCTGACGTTTAAGACAGCACCATCCAAAAATGTGTGTGCATACATTTATATCACCAAGCACTCACCACACACTAACACATTACAATGTTACATAAGAGTTTACCACATTTCTGTAACAATATTATTTGTTATTTATTGTATTTGATTGTGCAGAGGGGATAAAAAAAAATTCACAAAGGTTTTATCTTGAAGTTTTTAGCCTGATCCAGATGACATCAGTTAAAGAAATTGGTTTTTAAAAGTTCACATAGGGCCTGATTCACATATAGGAATAAAATAAGAATGCGCGTAATTGCAAAAATATGCACCTGTGGCAAGTGGACTCCCAATACACTCCCCTCGTTCCTACGGATTTGGCTGATTTCCGCCACTATAGGGCTAATTTTGCGTATGTGTGTTACTTACGTAACCGCAAGTATTCACCTTTTGGAATATTAACCTTAATATTTTTGTGATGTGAACTCTGGCAATGAAGAATGCCATTTGTAGCTGTTTCTTTCCTAAATAAATCGGTACTTAGACATCTGAACTCATCAATTCCAATTGTAATGTCTAGAAAATCTACCTTTGTCTGGCTTTTGGTTTATTGTCAACCTAAGATTGAATTCGTTGGTATTATCCTCATAAGAATAAAAAGCTCCTCCTGCCGATATGTTTTACCCTCGACAAAGCACCTCATAAGAATAAATAGCTCCTCCTGCCGATATGTTTTACCCTCGACAAAGCCGACCATGACAAGCGAAACGCGCGTCGGATGACGACCGCATGTGGAGAACTTAACATCCAGATTCCCCCGTCCGGGTCCTGTTCATTTTGCCTTCATCCAACAGTTATCAGGTGCAGTAAGACTCCGGCTCTTTCTCTCAGTATAGGGAGGGTCAGTTACAGCACGGCAGTTTGAAGAGTAGCCGTGAGGCTACTAGTTGTTTCTTAGGGTGAGTACATTGTTTCCCCTTTAGTATAGATAGCCGTGAGTCTCCCTGTTACTGTGTATCTTTTTCTAATTTGTTAACACATGTGGCCACAGTGCAAGATATTCAGTTTTTCTACGTTGGTTGGCAAGATGTTACTATTTTGTAATTACTTTTAATATCATTCTTGCTAGAAAATGTGTTTTCTTTTTAATTGAAATGAAATAAATATAATATTTTATTGGAGCAAATTTTTGTCTGTCTCACATAAGTGTGCACCAGGTTAAGGTTCTTTCAGGGGATTCAATTGAATCCAACTGATTATTTGTTTTTGTTTCTGTGTGTTTAGGAAAGGTAATAGGTATTTTAAAATGGATATGTAAAGTGAAGTTTAACTGGTACAGAATTTTAATGATTTAAAACTGTTAGGAATTTAGGACATAATTGACAACTCTGAGAGAAATTTTATCTGTATTATTGAATTCAATAATATATAAGTCAAGAGTTCAGTCCTTATACTCAAGGTATTTAGACTTATGGTAAAATGTATCATGATTGATGGGATTTGGCTGTGAACAAAAGAAAAAAAATATATAATTTCTACAACTGTGAATAAATAAATTGTACTTATTATTTACACTGAAAAGAAAGTGTAAAGAAGAAGACGCTATTTGCAGTCAAAGTAAAAGTATTTATTCACCAAAATTGTTGTCAGTCTCATTTTCTGCTAAATCCATCGTCAGTACAGGAAGTTTAGTCAAATATTATTCCTTAGTAAAGAATAACTTAATACAGAGGTTTTAAGTGCATTACATGTCTTTGTGCTCAGGTGCCTCCTCTGGAAATCACATATGTATTGCCAATATATACTGCTCAAAAAATAAAGGGAACACTAAAATAACACATCCTAGATCTGAATCAATGAAATATTCTTATTAAATACTTTGTTCTTTACATAGTTGAATGTGCTGACAACAAAATCACACAAAAATTATAAATGGAAATCAAATTTATTAACCCATGGAGGTCTGGATTTGGAGTCACCCTCAAAAT
>WWET01003929.1:13994-47309 GCA_011038615.1 Limnodynastes dumerilii | reverse complement strand
CGCAGGACATGAGAAACACTGCACATGTGCAGGACATGAGAAACACTGCACATGTGCAGGACATGAGAAACACTGCACATGTGCAGGACATGAGAAACACTGCACATGTGCAGGACATGAGAAACACTGCACATGTGCAGGACATGAGAAACACTGCACATGTGCAGGACATGAGAAACACTGCACATGTGCAGGACATGAGAAACACTGCACATGTGCAGGACATGAGAAACACTGCACATGTGCAGGACATGAGAAACACTGCACATGCGCAGGACATGAGAAACACGGCACATGCGCAGTGCTTCTGTTTAGGCACTTTGAAATTTTTCCAAGTCCTGACATTAGAAACACTGCGCATGTGCAGTGTATTCATGCCGGGACCGGACAGCTGCAGCCCGACGGGACGCCCGGACAGGTGAGTAATGTTTATTCCTATTTTCTATGGGGTTTATTCATTTATTTTTTAACTTTTTAATGTTTTTTTTTATTATTTTTATTTTTTTTTAAATGGGCTCGATTGGGATGTATTCCGACGGTCTCCCCATACATAACCTGCTTTTCTTCTCCCTAATAATAGCTAATAGGGGGAGGAAAAGAGGGGGGTATATGGGGACATCGCCAGAATAATTGTCACTAACGCCAGCCTGAGCTGGCGTTAGTCTGATGCCAGGAGCGGAGTGTAAAACTCCGCTCCGACATTCTGTAAATATGTGACACTTCATTTTAATGCGATAGGGCCAGTTTTGAAGTGAAAACTGGGCCTATCGCACTAAAACGATCTCTGTAAATAGACCCTTATTGGATTCTATCGTGACCTCGCTTCCTGCTTTCTAGAAATATGTTTTGCCTTTTTATTCATATAAATAAAGTTAAGGGATGGAACATATGGATAAGATGACTAAACTTGGACATATAAATGTCTAGGGCAGTCAAATCAATGATTAACCTTGGAAACATTGCCAGTGGCTGAAAGGATAAGGTGATGGACTGCTAATCTTTTGTGCTCTGCATGTCTGCGTTTGATTAAAATCCTTGTTGATTCTTACAGTTTGGAATTTCTCTGTTTAGGAAGCACGGTGGCTCAAGGAATGTTCTCCCCTTGTTGTGTGGGTTTCCTCCACGTGCTTCAGTTTTTTCTCACAGAACCGGATCTAGAAGTAATGATAGCCATCCATGGCCAGCATCAGGGGGACGTCGCTGATGACATCATGTAGGGGGCTGTGCCCGCAGATGTGTCCCAGGCCCCACTATTTCTGATGGCGGCCCTGTGGGCAACATCTCCACTTTTCATTTCCTGCAGCTTAGTAAATCTGGGCCTTGGAGTAGTTTGTAATTGTTTCTGTTGTGGAAGGTTGTGTCCTTTACAAACTTCTCCTACTCAATTCAAATGCTCCCAATCAGCATGGACCTGCTTCACACTTTGTGAACGTACCTAAATATACACACAGACGAGAGCCCAGATTCACAACGGCGGACATACGTTCTTAAATTACGATAACAAAACGATACGTAGATTACGTAAAATAGTTACTGCGCATGCGTTGTAGCTATTATCAGTAATTTAAGGACGTATGTGTAATACGTCCGCGGTTGTGAATCTGGGCCAAGATGCGTAAGAGCGATTCAGTGATGCAAAATAATGAAGTTAACCACACCCTCAGCCTCGAAACTGCCAAGTACGGACGGTTCTCTAGGCGAGTGGTTTTAAGTGCGGATAGTGTTTCCTTATTGTGAATCACACGGAGGCCTGTTATTTAATCAACATTCATGTAACCGCAACTAAACACTAATGCTGATTAACAACTCAAAACTTACTTTTATTTTTCTTTACACTATTATCTGACTATTAAATGCATTTTAAGATTTATTTTTTGCTAATATAATACAGCATTGTAAGTTTAACCCTTAATGAGACAGTGCTCCTCCACAGCAGCTCCCTCCCATCTAAGTGACCCTGGTGAAACACCAAGTTCACATTAGCATCTTTCGGTAACCATGGACGGAGGTGTGGACTGCAACCAGGATTAAAGAATGCATTTACATGCAGCAGCCGAAATACCGATACTGTAGGCCCTCTAGGCTTGATGTGATTATTGACGATGTCCCCCATGAAGTCAGTGAGTATAGAACTTGCTTTAACTTACAAATATCATTACCTGGATTTACAGTACGTCTAAGGTAGTTTCCTCTTTAGAGATGTCAGCTGTGAAGGATTCTGGATGATTGTTGGACCAATGATTTCAAGGATCACAGAGAAACTGCCTGGACTATTGCTGGAACGTTACTCTGAAATCTGTATGCGGATTACTGTTTAACATTGCTTTGAACATTGGTTGCTACAGGCAACATCTCCACTCTTTCTTTTCTGCAGTTTAGTAAATCGAGCCCTTAGATTAAGTTTATTTAATTCTTATGAAACAAATAAAGTTTATATTTCTAGACCAGTTTTACTGTAAGAACATTGCTCTGGAAACTCTACCTAGATTACTGTATTAACACTGCTTTGGAAAAAGTGTCTGGACTATTTGATGGAACATTGCTTTAGAAAAACAGTGCCTGGAATATTGTGTGACCATTCTCGTGTATGAAAGAGACACTTTTACTTGTACAAATAGGTGATGCTTTGATAGATAGGTTGTAACTACTATTGTGTGCTGACTTGTGTTTAACTTGATTCTATGTGCATGCTTTCAGAGATTTTATTATGTTTATAGAATAAAGAATTTCCTCTTTCTTTCAAATACTAATACATTAAACATTGTTTTTTAATTTGATCAATATGGGGCCAGATCTAGATCTAAGAAGGTCATCCAACTTCCGCATGTGAGAGGGGACAAGTAAGTGTCCTGAACTCCGCAAGTGAGAGGAGTGACAGGAGTTCACCCCCTTCACGTGTGGACTTACAGTCTTCCGCATGTACAGAATGTTTGCAGAGGTCAGGATCAGGTCCATAATTAATAGAAACATGTGTGTTTGCATTTATGTTGTCATTTACATAGATTTGTAAACGTGAAGTAGTGTTGGCTTGGTAAAAGATAATGTAGACAGAAACTCACAATACATATTACACAATTTACCATAATTTATTACTAAGCACATAAACATAAAACATACTCAACCAACAGTGTACAATAAACACCACACACAGTAGTCTTTATATTTAGATAGTCTTTTATTTTCACAGTTTGCCAGGGGTTACATTTGCTTATCTTATGATAATGCTGACCGTTTATTATCCTTATCATTTTATTTTACATGTAACAATGAAAAGCTGTTGTACAACACTAGCATGCTAATATAAAAGCAGAACATTGAAAAAGCTCACAGTTTGTTAGACACAACTTTCATATAAGTATCAGAAAAAGAACCAATAAAATGTTTGCATGTAGATAGCCAACTTTTCTAAAGTATTCCTTGCTGTAGCCTGACTTTAGTCTTAAGTCCCAAACAAAAGTTTCAAGGTGACAGTTTAATCTTGAAGGGGTTGGGCTCTGCTGCAGCCAATCATTTTCTTGGAAGGGATTTCAGGCACATACAGTCAGGTTTTGGAGATAGATGTGAAGGGAGGGAGGGAGGGAGGGAGGGAGGAAGGAAGGAAGGAAGGAAGGAAGGAAGGAAGGAAGGAAGGAAGGAAGGAAGGAAGGAAAAGATTAGCACACATGTAATAAAAAAAGAGTCCACAAAAACAACTTCATTGGAAAATAGAGATACAGTAACAGTGGGGCGGTCCCACTCACCATGCGTATGAGATATACATGGTGGGTGGGCGCCTATAGGAATGGTCAGGCTAACATACAAAATTTGCTATTACTTCTGTATTGGTCCAGTTTCCTTAATAGCCTGTATTTTAGAAATACACAAATTTGCAAGACATGCCTGTACACTATGTGTCTCCATGTACTTCTTTACAATATTCCATTGTAATGTGCATATCAAATTTAAGCCATTCATTTCTCTGTATCAACAGTTTAATTTATTGGCGTTTATCTCTACAAAATATTTTTCAATACTGATTTCATATCACTTTTAAGCCCAACAAATATTTTTGCACCACATGTGCCATGCTTGCACAGCAGTAGTATTCTCCATGCACTGCTTTCCAATATTCTGCTATAGTGTGAATATCCTGATATTCTTTTCTGTTTTCTGAAAGCTAAAATTAATTTTATGAATGAGTAAGTATGTGATTTGCATATCCACAAGTTCTTTCTACCCACACATCATCAGAGACGCACCTACCGAAGGTGCGTTTGACTCTATGGGGTGTGTTAGGTTTTTATGCTGCGAGGAGGAGAGTTTTAGGTTTAAGCTGCAGGGATGGGAGTCTTGGGGGTCAGGCTGCAGGGATGGGAGTCTTGGGGGTCAGGCTGTAGGGATGGGAGTCTTGGGGGTCAGGCTGCAGGGATGGGAGTCATGGGAGTCTTGGGATCAGGCTGCAGGGAAGGGAGTCTTGGGGTCAGGCTGCAGGGAAGGGAGGGTTCGGGTAATGAAATGGGGGGGTTAGGGTTTGGAGAATGGAAAGAGAGGGTTAGGGTAATGTAAGAGGAGGGTTAGGGTAAGGATAAGGTATGGGGTTCATACTTACCATTTGCCATAGGATCTTCTTTCTTTCATTGATTGACTGTTTCTCCTCTGCGAGGCACAAGTAATTCATTTCCCAGCTGGTTTGCAACTGACTGGGAGAGAATGGCCCTTTCCAAAAAGACTGCTCGCAGCGATAACCCACACCTGGTTCTAACACGCTCTCCAGGTCTCATTAGGAACCCAGATGGTGGATTGCTGTGGGAGACATGCAAGTCACAGAGATCTAATGACAAGATACTAAGGAGAAATTATGGAAGGATAAGAAACTTGTGCTTGTACAGGATGACTGTGTCTTCATGCACCAATTCCCTATATAGTGCTAAAATGTGCATGATGAGGAAATCACTGTCATATTGGGCCGGATCTAGAACTACGTCCGTCTTCCAGAGACGGACGTAATTCAATAAACAGTAGCTACTGCTCATGTGTAGTAGCTATTGTACGTAATCTGCGTATCGTTTTGATACGTAGATTGCGTATACGCAGTCTAAAAGACCGCATATACGAAATCTACATATCGAAACGATACGCAGATTACGTACAATAGCTACTACACATGCGCAGTAGCTACTGTTTATTGAATTACGTCCATCTATGGAAGACGGACGTAGTTCTGGATCTGGTCCATTGAGCCTAGTTACACTCCTTGGTTAGGCAGTCACATACATGATAATGATGTCTCTGACCTCTAAATTGATTTTCAGAGAAACAAAGTACTTTTTATTTGTGGCTGATATTTATTGGACTTTTTACAGTGGCCTTTTTCAAATAAATACATATTTTCACAAATGAACATTCACCTAGTAAAGGAAGACACCGTTTGGTAATGTAAGTTGCACAGGATAAGTGTGTCTCCATGCAATTCTCCCCTATTTTCTGCTACACTGCACATATAGGGGAATATCCTGACCTTGCACATTTTACGTGTGTGCGAGGGTCTGCAGGTACACTCCTGTAGTGGGGAAAGTACGCCCCCTGCACTCCCCGCTGTCGGTATGAAATCTGGACTCTTTCGTGTGCAGATTCCTGCCTTAACCTTTATAACTCGGTCTGCGGCCATACGGACCTAGTAATAACGGGACTTTCTTCAGTCTGCGGCCACACGGACCTAGTAATAACGGGACTCCCCCCCCCCCCGATCACTCATTTACATGGCTATCCCCATCATAAGTGAAGGGTCTGCCCCTTCATTGTAAGTACTATCGTGCGTAACTTCGTTCAGGATCCGGCCCATTATCTTTAAGTCTAATTAGCAGATCATAAAATTATTGGTAACTTGTGTATATTTACACTCACTAGATAGGCAATCTCTGACTTTAGCGAGATGAGTTCTGATTATTAGAACGTACAGTATAAGTCATCGATAGAGATGCACTGCACTGATAGAAAACTTTATAAATGGTTGTGTAAATATCTCTGTACTAAAGATTTATTCATGAGCAAATGTCTATTTACTGTATTACAAAAGTAGGACCGGATTCAGACTACCGTACGTATATCATATACGTTCGAATTTTCCTGTTTTACTACTGCGCATGCGTAGTAAATTTTTTACGTAATCTACATATCTTTTCCTTGCGTAAACTGCGTATATGCAGTTTTAAAGTATGGGAAAATACGGACGTATATGATATACATCCAGTAGTCTGAATCCGGTCCGAAGTGTGCACTCTTCAAACAACACATATATCCTTACATCTAGGCTCTGTCTAGTAGTTAGTTACATTCAAAAACAATTATATTTTTGTTTAAAAAGTCTTGTTACTACTTAGCACAAGTCTATAGTATTGTGTGGTTATACCAGTCCAACTTAGTTTATCACCTTGCTGGTTAATCATGAATCTGTGAATATTAATCTTAATCTAAGATTTTTACATAATATCTTCATCTTGTTGAGAAATGTGTCTCTCTCAAAGCCAGCTGTAATTTTATATTATTATAAGTAATGACAATAGGATTTAAAGTTGAAGGTGGATGTAATGTAAAACATAAAAACAAAATGGCGTACATTTTACCCTCTCCTCCCTGTCCCGATTTCTTTCTTGCAGTGTTACCTCTTCCCTTAAAGAGGTCTCAGAGGTCTATGGCATCACATTCTATGTGTATAACATAATGTACAGCATCCCTGACACAACTTCCCTGTGCTCATTGTATGTCACATGACTGAAATATGTGTAAGATATAGAGAATGTGCTGCTATAGATATGTCTCCATTCAGCACAGACTGATATCAACAGAGTACTGTAGGTATATACAGTATATAACAAACATAAAACATAATACAAAGGTTGTCATTGGTGGTCATGGTCACCAAGTGGACTAAGTGAGAAAAATTCATTCATCTCATTTCTTTAATTACAGTATTTGTGTCTGCATCAGACAAATGTCAGCTGTCCATGTCCTGTATTAATTTCTCCCCCCTTTGTTTCTCCTTCCACTTCTTTTTAACAAAAACTTTGTGTCAATTTTTTTTCATTTTTCTTTTTTCAAAGTAAAAAATTTTTTTTTTTAAATTGATTTTTTTTAGGGTTAGTTTTAAATGAACTTACTATTATAAGATATCTATCATTCTGTGCAGATTCTAATTAAAAGGCAATTTTTTAGGCCATATTCCTACACGTGTCCATACCTACTGCAATGTTTGTGTCACCAAGTGCCCAGAGCCAGGAGATAACATTGTACATGTGGTAATTAACTGCCTGGAGCCAGGAGCTGGCACTGTATGAGTATATTACATTATAATGATCTCTTACCTTGTAAATCATACGTAGTAACATCGTCCTCCTCTGGGAGATCCAGGAGTGGAGATTCAGCTGACTGGCTCCAGGGCTTTCATGGTGTAAATAACAATTAGGTGAGGAAAGGGGAAGAGCCACAAGCCCATCCCCCTACTTCACGTCCTCCAACTGTGTTACAAATACATGGCCACTTTGCTAGGAGCATAAACATTCTGGGAGATTTGGCAAATATGTTGTTTGTTCACATGTAATATCACTGGACCTGATTTAGGCCCTTTCTGTAAATGTGGGGTCTGTAATTACACATGAAAGACGGGAGTGAGTTCCCTCTGACTTCCGTGTCCATAGCCTTCTGTGTAGATCTGCTTAACGCCACCCCCTATGCCTTATTAGCATGGCAAATCCCACCGTCACATGGTTCTGGTTTTGGATGGATCTCATGGAGATCCGCTGTGTAACATCTGGCGCACACATGTGCAGATATTACATGCAAGGGAACCTACACAAGCAACTTTTGTAAACCCCCTTGCGGGCTACCTGTGATTCTGGCCCATTGTATTTTATCTTTACATCTCTGAGTATTATGCTTATAGCAGTGCTTTATATGTTTCGTTATAGGAACCACACACACTTTTCCTGGTAGCTGCTAATATGTTACTCTGCAGCCTTTTTTATCAGTTGTTCTCTGCCTCCCTTAGTCTGTAATCTCATGTAATTCCTGAAAATGTGATGTGAATTAGCACAAGGAAAAAACATTACATTGGAATCAGGGCCGGTGCTGGGGTGTTCACCCCCCTGCACCTGAGTATAGTATCCATGTGATAGTCATAAAACACAATCTTGTACCCACAATAAAAAAAAGCAAAACCACACATTACTATTATTAATTGGATAACTATCTTCATTTACACCCCTATCCTGTGACATCCTTTCCCATTATTCTCATTATAAATACAGAACACAGAACATTATGTTGCATACAATATGGCCCATGCAGCTACCAGGCAGCTTCAAGCTACTTGACTCTGCTACAGTACAATACAATCCTTTCTGACACTGTTACCTCTGTATTCCATGCCCACTGTTCTCTCTATACCCCTCACCCCACTGCTCCCTGTACACACCTCCCACCACATGTCTGAACAGCCAGCTCTCAGGTTTGAGGGTGGTGGGGTCTGCATCCGCCCCTGCTTTCTATGGCCATCATGCCTGGAGAAAAAGGTTTGGTGGAAAGAAATATCTCCCTGTCACATTTGTAGAAGTCTCTATTTTCCACGTGCTTTATGTGCAAGTGCAAGCATCCCCGTGACCCGATCAGTATGCAATCTGCCTGCTCTCTGTGTACTGACTGATCAAATCTTCTGAATGGCAGCTGCATCCACAGATTAAATCAAAAAAAGCAGACCATCCTACACAGGTAAAAGTTCCTTGCCTGGTTTTCCTGTCATTCACAAACCTATTGCATTTTATTTTTATTATGCTAAATTACTGTTACTTACAATTACTATGTAGGGGCTGATCCAGAGCTGCACTTACAACTTTTTTTCAGTGCAAGTGTAGACTTGAGCAAAACCATGTTGAACTGCAGGGGAAGATAAGTGTAAACATTGACAATAAAAAAAACCCCTTCCACGTACAGCAGGGTAGACCTGGGAAATTCAGGGTCCTGGGTCTGCCCTGCCCTGAAGGGGTTGGGTGCTGGTCATGGGGAGGGACTTAACTGTTGCATAGCAACAGTAACAAATCCCTCCAATAGGGTCTGTTAGGGGAGGCCCATGTTGAAAAACTCAGTTAAGCAGCTTTCACATTGCCTCTTACCAGGGTTTGTTATTAGTCCTAAGACCAGGACCCCGGTACCTTTCAGATCACCACAAAAAACCCAGGTTTTTAGTGGCGATCTGAAAGGGGTACAACTATCAATATATCTATGATGACACATAAGACAGTTTTAGTAGAACACGCTACAGCACTACACACGGTGCTCCATCTGCTGGACAGTATGAGGACAACAGGTTTCAATAACAAGGTTTTTTTTTTTGGTTTTTTTTTAAATAACTGAACTTTTTTGCACCAGCTTTCACAGTTGCCAATTACTGCCCTTGACATTTCCCTTCAGATCAATTGTGCAAAAATGTTTCTTTTTGTTCTACACATTGGATACAATTATCTAAGAATAATGTTTTCAGTCTTTCAACATTTTTATATTCACCAGCACTTTAAGACATACATTTTGCAGCTCACCTACATTTCCTTGATAAAGTCTGCAATGAGATCCTATGAATTTGCATGCATCTCACTGTGTAAATAAACCTTTGTGCTTTCCTGGCTAATCAAATCCTTTCGATAACCAGACTGCCTTCTATCCCAAGCTTTGAAATTTGTAATCAGGCAGAAAACCCTCCTTGTAGCCTTTTTATGATTGTAACCGTTTTTTCATATGTTAAAGGTTTCATCTCACATTTAAATATTAAGATTTTATTTTTTATTTTTGTGCAGTCTAGTTCTTTGAAATAATAGCTACTGTAATTCTATAAAAAGGAATAAAGATATAAACTTGGCCTTTATGCGTGATATTTTTGAGACACTGACATTTCTATAATACACAATTGCTTTCTGGGCAGTACTATACAGAGAATAGTTACACAAAGAAATAGCTCCTGGGAACCATTGCAGATTTACATGGAAACATATGAGCAGTATTACTAGAAAAACGTGGGGAAGGTTGGTCATATACTATGGAACTACAATCTCAGGTTCTTGAAGTAATCAAAAAAATTCTACATAGAAAGCAGAAATCAATGTGTCACAGCAGTAGAAGTTCAGTTAAGGGCATCACTGGGTTGGAACCTTGCACAAGGTTTTTCCATCAAATATCATCCTATAATTAGCTCATTTTACTTGCACCTCATCAAAAATAAGTAGTTTTCTGTGTGGTCACCTTGCACAACAGCTCTGACCAGCGGAGGCATGGACTCTACAAGACTTCTGAAGGTGTCTAGTGGTATCTAGTACCCAGATGTTAGCAGCAGATCCGAAGTCCTTTAAGTTGCAAGGTTGGGCTTGGACTTGTTTTTCCAGTACCTCCCACAGATGCTCCATCAGATTGAGATCTGGGGAATTTGGAGGCCAAGTCAACACCATGAACTTCAGGTTCCTCAAACCATTCCTGAACAATGTTCGCAGTGCAGCATTATCCTGTTGAAAGAGGGAATACCATTGTCTTGTACTGCAACAATGTTCAGATAGGTGGCACATGTCAAAGTCACTTCCAAATGACCCAAGATTTCCCAGCTGAACTTTGCCAAGAGTTGCTTCCAACGCAATCATTCTACCTTCTCATAGTGCATCCTTCACTTGTCAGTGGGGTTAAGATTTTTTTGGGTGGGGTGGGGTTGGGTGTGTGTGTGTGTTGCATATATTATAAATATTGTAACTAACCTACTCTGATAAGTCAGTCAATAGTAGCTTGACACCTACATCAAAGCAAGTATCCTCTTAGGAACATTTGTCCAGAATGGTAAAAATAAACCTATAAAAAAATTAATAATAATTTTAAAACAAACCTGTGTTTTTCCTAATTCACAGCTTGTTTAAAAACAACAAGAAAACAAAATCTCCAAAAACACATATTAACCAATACACGTTGTTTAATGTCCCCAGTAATTGAAATCATGGTTTACGTATAGGCTTGTTGAGAACACTTCTGCCACTATTGTCATCTCAACTTCAGTATAAAACAATTGTTGTCCAAAAGGCAGCGGTGGCACATTTTCAAGTTGCTGCCATGCTAATGGAAGCCACTGTCCCAACTTTTACCAATCAGCCATTATCACGAGTCCGTGTCTGATCCAGAGCTACTCTCCCGGCTAATTTCAATCTGTAAGGAAGGTAGGTTGTCCAGGCGACTTTTCTTTTGCCGGATCTGTTCCTTCTCTGTGATTATAGCTCCCCAGGCTTTCTGCAACACAGAGTCCTCCTCTTCTGCTGTCACGACGGCCTTTTCCTCCTTCACAACAGTTTTGGACTTGTCCTTTGGTGCTGTGCCCAAACGATTCCATAAGCCTCCTGCAGAGACACAAAGTGGGGTTATAGAGCTGTCACATGAAAGTTAGCAACACAATGAAATAACTGCTGTGCCTTATTTTAACTACTTCCATGTTTTCAACCATATAAGTAAACTACTACCTGTACATTAGACCATGTATGTATTTGTATCCAAAATGACCATATACTTAGGCATATTTATTGCAAAGTAAAATGTTTTTATACAAATCACACTTTAAATATGTCTAACATTGTTTATAACGTTACTTTAGGGAAGGCAAACGGTGTGTCTGTGAAACCATACAATGTGGTCATTTTATACTCTAAAGCAGTTATTACACTGAAACAATAGTCCCATGTCAAGTGTGCAGCCTACAGCTAGTCACAACATAAGCCCCTTAAATACAGCTTCTATCCACAATTAGTGAAGTTCAATGTGTGTACACAGTGCTTTCTTTTATTGAGGTCAAACCTGTATTTGTTTCACCATCCATTAGAATAGTTTGGGGTACAAGACTGTGCTATAATAACCAAACATATAACCACTTTTTAATCTTTTATTTGATCAGCTTCAATAAAGATGGCACACATTCAAATGTAAACATATCATGTAAATTGCATTAGAGATTCTCAGATTTGCTATAAGCAGCTATGTGTAACTTGCATATAAAAATCAGGGACTTTTACTGTAAACTGTGGAGACAATGCAGACGGAATTGCTAACTTTACAATGAAGAAGCGTGTAGACTACAGGAGGAATAATATGCTGATTACAAATACAGCAGGAAAACTAGATATAATGAATCATACGAGTGTTCATAGAAAAGCACATACATAAGATAATATTACAGAGATAATAAAAATAAAGTGAGCTATTTTATGTATATATTACTAAGCAATTTCATGTATATAGAATAAAAAGAAAAATAGATAGGAGTATGTAATTATTTTAAAGAATTATGATTTGCTTTAAATAAAATGATGCCTTACAAAACAAAAGGAAGTATAAAGCCCTCTTAATTGTACCTCATTTCTTTTGAAACATAACACTGTGCATTTTAAAGGCATAAATGAAGGATCATTATACATACATACATACATACATACATACATACACACACAAATACATACATGCTATTTATCAAGTAGAAGACTGGAATCTATGCAAAAGAAAAATCTACACTAAAAATTCTGCTAAAAACCCACACCTCAATCCAGTGAGGGGCTCAGGAAAGAAACGTATAAAAGAAGGGGGAGGGAAACAGGGTGATGAACTGTTATGTACAATTTCTATGGTTACTATAACCTCAACTTAACAACAAAGAAAAGGAAATGACAACGGGAAAGGAAAAAAAAAGTTACACCTGTAAAATCTAATTGCAAAAAAAAACTAAAACATAATGACTGTAATATAAGATTACTAAAAGAAATTCCTAAAGGAAAGTGGGACTTATAACGGAGATCAAGGGCCAGATTTACTAAACTGTGGGTTTGGAAAAGTGGAGAGGTTGCCCATAGCAACCAAATCAGATTTTAGCTGACTTTTTCTAGTATGTAAAAACAAAGTGAGAGCTAGAATCTATGGGCAACATCTCCACTTTTCCAAACCCGCAGCTTAGAAAATCTGGCCCTAAGACTGAGCACAATCTAACACTATTGTGGTATTTTTTTTATATCTTAATATTTTGCAGTATTCTGGGAATAAAAAAAAATTTGTTCTAAAGAGTCAGAGAGAAGAAAATAGAACAAAATCCCAAGAAAAGAGCAAGACTACACTGTTATTTCTGATAGCTTTTTATTTTATGAAGAATGGCTAGTGAATTCCTACTAGCAAGAAAAAAGCAAGTTATCATTTGTGTGTTATTTAAATGCTTTGGGAACGACATGTATAAGTAGATTAGTCTTTCTCGGCTGGTAGTTGAACAGCTGACCTGATTTCTTTGATTTGCTGTCAGCATAAAGTCCTTTTCCTTCCATTTGTTTAGGGAGACCAAGACGACTGTGTACATCAGAAACTGGTTCCCTGCGAGTTACGGAAATGTTGCTTAAAACCTTCCTTGGTTCAGGCAAATGTGGTCTCTTTCCAAGTCTCTGCCGAACATCTGCATAAAAACAACCAATTATGAGCGCTGTATTAACGTTTTCTAAAATACAGGACTAAAATACACTAAAAAGCAGTAGCTGAACAAAAATTAACCAGTAACACTGATGTAGTGAGAACAAATGAGTTTCTCATTGCCAAGATGCTTACTAACGAGTAACTAGCTCCTTCACATAAAAGAAGGTAAAGAAAAGTTGAGCATTTAGGGAAAGAGACATTTTTATATTTACAAACTTAAAGCATAAATACAACTAAAAGAATCCCAAATTACAATCTGTCAAGGCTGTTACTTTTATAGTTACACTCCTAAGCTAACATTGGAATAATCAAGAGTAGTGTTAATGTAATCAATAATAAAGTGCTAATATCTACACGAATATTGGTTTAATATTTTGTACAAATATGCACAACTAGGGAAAATAACTGTTTATTATGGGAAAAGAAACCTTTATTATGGCACATGTGTGTTCATTATTAGTTATTAGAACAGTGAAGAGCAAGAGAGGGTCTTAAGGTTTCCTTAGGGAGGTCACCTGTGGCCCTCCGCTCCTTTCTGTGTTGATGTAAGATTTGTGTGTTATAGATTGTAACATTTGTGGACGATGCTGCTGGAACAGCATTACATAAGGGGTCTCTTTTTTTTTGATTGAAGTAATGTGAGGCCGTTTTGATGGACAGAAGGCAAAACCACGTAGACCCAGATGTTTATCTATCTTTCCACCACAGAATTACAAGGCGCTTGTCTGAGCACTGTATTGTACTTACACACATGCTCATTCAAGATGGCACCTTTTGAGAACAATGTCTACTGGTGGAATTTAGAAACAGAAACAAAATATTAGGTCTATGATTATCACATTCTTACCGGACTTTGGAGCAGCCCCTGTATTTCTGCTTACTGTGCTCTGTCTCTTTTCCTCCAGTAACAGACGGACATCAGCTGGCTTCTCAGATACAGATTTGCTTCCAATGCGGTTTTTCACACTATTTGTAGAGTCTGACCTTATGGAGTGTCTGTAGGAAAGAAAATATATTATTTATCAATGTAATAACTAATAGGATTTTATTACTCATAGCCAGTTACATTTTGGTTTTAATAAATTCAATATTTTGCACAAACTGATGCATTTTATATTTCAGGACAGACTGAAATGTACAATTCTCTATCCATTTAATTGAATTGTTCCACTAAGATTCCCTCTTCACAAATATTACTTAAATACGGATAGATTACATCCTCATTAATTCCAAAGCAGAATTCCTCCTATTGGCAATTACTTTGAATGCAACACCAAGGGATTCAGACAACTGAAATCACTTACAAACAATAGTAATGTTGATGAGGCTTAATTCTCAATGACCAAAGCTTGGACCATGAGGGTGAATCTATTACAACAATATAATTTGTATGGCCCAATATGGGACTAAAAAATTACTAGTGATCAATTGATTAACCTGTTATTTCAACCTACCCCAGGCTCCCATCCAGATTTTACAACTGGCACTTTTGGGGACATTCAGAAGTCTACATTGGAACCTGTGGATTCCTTAGGCCCTAGATAATAATGCCATAGAATAAGGATGATTGTTCTATAAAGACTGTTGTCAGTCTGTGTGGATAGTTTGGTGAAGCATTAGTGTGGAACATAGGACAATAAATCTACACCCAATGGGAAAATCTCCTGGTTTGGAAACAAAAAGGGCTGGATCCAGACTTAAGTAAGTGCTTGAAAGTAGTTACTCCTGGGATAAACCATGTTGATTGTATTCTATATTCTATATACTGACCATCTTTACTATCACACTGTTATTTAGACTTGGGATAGGAAACATCACCTCTCAACTCTAATACGGTTTGCAAAAGATGAAATATGACTCCCCTGCAATCAACATGGTTTAGCCTAGGAGTAACTAATTTCAAGCACTTAAGTCTGGATTCAGCCCAAAGTGACTGGGCTGAAGTGGTGGCTAATCTGATAGACTTTGTTTGCACCACTTAGCATTTATAATTGGGATTGTTCTGAGGACATAACAGTAATCAATTCTTCTTAGTCCCAAAATAAACACAAACAATTTAACATAAATATTCAAATCCGGTTACACACGATATGGGTCATGTCATGGATGACCTGATCCAGTAGAATATTTAGAGAATAGAGTTTGAGATTACTTTCTATTTATGGAACATTTTATAGATTCTGGCAGAGATAACAGGGGAAACTAACACGACCAAGACGTAAATGGTGCTAATGTTGGCTTCTCTCAAGAGTTTTCCCATGAGACATTTGTCGAATGTGGAGTTGAGAAACATGGCATTCACTATGAATGGAACACAAGGACTTCACATTAAACAAAACTTAAACAACAGACTCATTAACACTGTGCCTAATAATATCAATGAATCCTAACCATCCCCCCAGCCAGAGAACACATTTAATGCAAGCTTCTACCTGATAGTCTTGAGCTGTGACTCCACTTCATCAGCATACATGGTCATCTTCATGGTCTTTTTCGGGGAGGGAGTGGAGATCATTTTTAGTTCCAAATCATAGTCCATTTCATCAGAGTCAGACGTGCTCGCTGCGGAGCGACGTGCCACCTCCCGCTCTCGTTTATAAGCTTGCAACTCATCTCTGTACTCCACAACAACACGATCATCTTCATCCATAGCCTCTTCCTCTTCCTCCTCTTCTATAGGTTCCTCTGGAACATTCACCAGGCCTACACATCAGGCAAATATTCAACTCATCAGCAATCCAGAGGCCAAAGGCCATCAACTCTGCACCGTGTTAAATGGTTTTAGTAATCAGTAAGAATTAAACACTGAAAATTCTGCAGCAGGTCATCCAGAAAACATAAATAAAGCAAATCACAATGCAGATTACAAGGCTTCATAACAATTAACTTACAGCTAACCAAATGAGCACTGAAAAAGGAAAATGTGAAAACTGTGTAAAACAAATCAATTTTAAACATTATAACTAAAATAATTTATGTATTCCAGGGTTTGCTATTCTGCTTCCTCAGTTACCTGAATGGAGGTGCTGGTGTGCAGGAGCATCATCCCCAAAAAACGTCCTTTTCTTTGTCACGTTTCTCTCAACGCGGCGTGAATGGTACCTCCGCTTCCTGCAACATAAACACAAACCCATTTCCAAAACAGTGGTTTGCAGGATCATAGAGAACGACTTACTGTAAACAACACGGTTTCATAATGCTTCTTAATGAATCAGGTGGCAAATGAAGGTGTGATTCACAGATATACATGGAACAGATAGAGGGCTCGACCAGAACTTCATAAAGTTTTATTTAATGGTGTAGTGCATTTGTGCAGTACAGAGGAACTCCACAGTATGCAGCCGATGCTGTGTTCCGCATGGGAAGCTGGCCCATGTGTGGTGGGAACTGGCATTTAAATCATACAGTCAGGGTTATGGTCACGGATCTACCATCCACATGTAATTATATTGTGTACCAGGAGTTGCTGAGGATTCCTTTCATGCCTCCGTAGTTTGGATTTCCATATTTCATGTAATATTGGCTTCTTCGTGCTGCTCCTAGCTCTTTCTTGTCATCTACAAAACAAAAAAATGGGCTTAGGAACAAAGTAATCGGGCTACAAATTAAAGACAGAAAAATAGGGGTTTCTTTTCAGTTACAGACAGGCAGAAACATTGTAAATAAAACACAACTTATTCCTTTGGCTAAAGATATAAAAGTTTGGACTGAACCAATAAAAGCTATGCTTTATCCAGTGGTGTGTCTGTGAAAAGGTGGCGCTTTCTTCCTGTGAAGTCCGTCTCTGAACTTCAATTTTTCATGTCATCTCCTTGCACCAGTGTCACTATATATAATGGTTGGGATTATCCCAGTTATATTTACAAGTGATTTCAATGGAGCCTAATGACTTATACACCCCAGTCCTCTGTGTCCTTTCTGTTATTCCTTTGGCTAGCCTGGTTCCTATCACTTAATCTTATATGAATCAATAGCTGTAATAGACAGTAACTGCATGTAACTGATAAATCAGTTCATCCCTAAGACATACAAAGAGGAGAAACGTAGCCGTCCATACCTTTAGTAGCAAATCTCATATACAAGTGGTTTCCCTTGACCAGTTTCAAAGACGGACGAAAATCATTTTGCATAAGAGAATCTTGTTCTGCCTGAGAGAGAGTGTCCACCTACATAGAGAAATAAGCCTGTTTAATATTACTTGTGGCAAAGTGTCTGGGAAGGGACTACTTGTAAAATTCACTCACAAATGACTTTTTTAGCAACCCAATAAAAAGAGGAAGGTTTTTAAGCAAGACATTTGTTGAAAAGGTTACAAGTCCAAAATCTCAAATGCCATTCAGACAGGAGGTGGAAAGATTAGCCACAAGAACAATTATAAAATAGTAACAATTCAAGATTACCCTTAGAATAACAAATCTAATAATAACTGCAGATATTATACTGGATGCTGCATTCCACCATATAGTTCCCTGACTTATATCCAATAACTATGACCCTTGTGGATTGTGTGAGTAGCACATACGGTTAGTTATAAAGCTGCCAGTTACAGTACTGACATGGTGGATGAGGACTGAAGAAAGCGGAGATACACAGACCACTGCATGAGAGATTGAGAGAGATCCATGGATACATACCATGCGTATGGTCTTCTTTTCAGTCTCTCTTTCTGCATCACTTGGGTTATCCTCATCCACTTCACCTTCTTCTGTTTCATCCCCAGAGCTGTCATTGTATCTATCTGGAGGGAGATGAAAATATAGTGGTAAGAAAGCTGTTGCGTAAATGATGCTCTGTGAAAAATGAGAGTATTCAAGTGATTGCAATTATATGACCTCTCACAACAATCTTTGTGTGATCACAAATGGGCTTAATCAAAGTAAGGCGCATCCTGGAAACCCCTAATATTTTTACTAATATAAAACATAATTGATCATTTCAGCAGTACTATAGATTCAGGGATGGTTTCCAACAAATGAACACTGTAGTCATAGGAAATGATCATTAATGAATATATTAAAAATGCTGTTATTAGCCAATTGTTATTTTCACTTGTACTGTACGTCTAATCGTATTTTATAACACTTATATATATTTGAAGTTCTCTTCAACTTAATTTTATAAAAAAGCATCTGTCCATCCAAACACATGTAACAATAATCAAAGTAAATGACAACACAAACGAGCAGCAAGGCACAGATCTGGGTAAAATCCTCACCGGTTTTTGACTTTGCAGAAGTCTTCTTTCCACCTGTTTTGTCCTTAACATCCGTTGGCATAGAGCTCATATTTATTAAAGCACGAGCTGCAGTCACTTCATCAAGCCACACTACATTGCCTAGAATGAAACAATGCCACGTTTTATTGAAAACAAGTTACAGCTAGGTACAGGATAAAAAGGACAGGGGACTGGCGTTATCAGATTTACCTTTCTTTCTAATCCACTGAATAGCAATGTGGTGTCTAACAAAAATTCCCCACTCTGCATTTCAAAGCTCAGCCACCTGACAACATGGGGGAAGCTAAACCGCACTGTGTTTAATGGCTCACGCTGGATAAGTAAGACAAAAGCTAAGACAGAATTTTTTCTATTAACAAACAGTGTTGTTTACACCAGCTGTCAACAACTATACAGATGTTGGGCCGGATTCAGAGATCCGTTTTTACGGCGATTTGTGTGCGTATTTTTAGGTACGGTTCAATTGCGCATGCGTAGTAACTTTTTCTATGTACTTTACGTAGACCATACGCGCGTAAGAGCCTCACAGTCAGTCTCGTGGAAAAATACGCCCGTGAAAATTGAAATAAAAATGGGCGGGGGAAGGCATTTAAATGAAGGTATGTAGGCACGACTAACATGAATTGCGTGTATGGAGGACACAAGTGGTCTATGGAGGCGGAATTGACCAACAGCACGGCCAAGAGAGGGGAGTGTCATGGGTGTGAGGGGGGTTTGGTCTGCACCAGCCATGCGTATAATTGTGTACCATGGAAACGGTTCTCTGAATACGCCAGGAAATTAACTGCGCCCATTGCATAGGATGTGGACCGAATGTTCAAAAAAGGGCCTTTTTATCTACCAGTCAATTCCGAATTGTCTTAGCATTCGATTACTCCTGCCCCACCAAGATCAGGCAATCAAAGATGCACCCTCCCCTTCCATTTTCCTAACCATCCCTTCCAAGCAGCCCGATCCTAAGACTTCCCTCACCGCAGCCTGACCCTAAGATTCCCTTTCCCACAGCCTAACGCTAAGACTCCCCTCCCCATTGCAGGTCTGCGGCAATGGTTTCAGAAATAACGAATGGGTAAGTATGCTGAAATATAGATTCGGCATACTTACTCTTTCATTAGTAAAACCTTCTAATTTGTAATATTTTCTAAATAGAGACAGCCGAAGACAAGCTTTGGGCTGTCTGTATTTCAAAAACAGAATTTTCTTTATGGAGAACACGTCCCATTACATATGACCACCACTGTTCTGAGATACATGTATTTAGATATACCTCTGTACCTCTCCATCTATGTATAAGGGGTGGACATTAATATTTTATCTCTGGGTCGTCTTTACTCATTGTTCATTAAATTCAAGTATTTTATATGAAAATCTTTGCACTGGACAACTTACAGGAGGTATCATCCAACCATTCGATAAACCCAGGAGCATAAGGTTTGAAGAACCCGAAAATATCCTCTGTGCTCATGTCATCCACGCCAGTGACATGAAGGGTCTCCAGACGGATTTTGGGTAACGCTGAAAAATATGGCATATCAACACATTCTCATTACTTATCTGCATCAAACCTTTTGTACTTTCTACCAGTAAGATAATAAAGATAATTTATTATGATAAGAAAAGCTTTGTGGAAGATATTGTAAGGATTCTGTAGACAGATAAGAGAGGGCTACCTAACAAGGCATTACCCTAAGAAATTTAAAGAGGAAATAATAAAACTCTATTATAAATACAAATCACATTGACAGGTGTGTGGGTTTACATAGCACCTAATAGGCGATTGTAGTACAACAAAACACAGAATAAGAGTTTATCCCACACATGGAACGCTGTCATTATTGCTCTAGTAACATCCTAGAAGCATCAAGGAGGAGAACAGTTACCTTTTCTCATCATCTCAAGATCCAATACAACGTTTCTCCGGTCCTCACTGGCTTCTGCACGGAAATGGAAACGTTTTGCTCTCTGTTCCTTTTTCTCAATAGCTTCCTGTAAAAAAAAAACCCCCAAAACACAACCTTATTAATTTCATTTTACGTATAAGAAATTCACTGCATGTATTCAACCAGTAATTACACTATATCATTGTTCATACTGGTGGTAAATGTCTGCATGTAAACATATAGGAGCTGATTCACAGCTTGGAACAAAAACAGGATCAAACCTGCATCCCATGCAAACCAGGTTTACCTACAGAGGAGGAAACTGCATAGCAAACAAACTGAATGAACATTGAAAGACTATTAGAGTTTACAAAAGGGACTGTAAATAGTTCCTAGGATCAGAATAGTTTTAAAAAACAACTGGGCAGACTGGATGGGCCATGTGCTTCTTATCTGATGTCACTTTCTATGTTTCTATGACTGTTCAGTATTCTTGTGGCATAAGCAAACATTTCTCCTTATGTGATTTGAAGTCCCGATTAGTATAGCAATTAAACAGACTGCATACGATTTACTGGCAGCTCTGTAATATTTTTTTTCCCCATCTGTTCTTCTGACATTGTTCCAATGCTCGGAAAGCTGGATTGCATGTAGAGGATTGACTGAGCCTTTCATGTAAAAATGTAAATTACTTCCCCCACTGCCAACAAACTCTGCCCCACCGCGCAGTCTAAATGGCTTCCAGATTTGTGCTGAAAGCTTTAGGAGAGAGGTGTTGAGTATTTGTAGCTACAGAGGTGAGCAACATTCTAGCCAAGCACACAGTCATGTTAAAGAACTGTGGAAGTGTACAGAAGCAGTGTCAGGGGAAATGGTTCTAATAAAACTGAGCACATAAAAAAATAAACAGAAATAATCCTGAATTCAACGCAATTTACAACAGGAATCTTATGCATTGTTCAAGGGAACCAAAAATAATTTGTGCAGTACTGTGGATTGTAAATGTGTGAATGAGAAGTGGTAAATATAAGCATCCGCTGGTTTGCAGATAACTGGCTAGGAAATTTAAATAAAAATTTAAAATTATTGTTGTTGTTGCTCCTAATAACAGATAATCTCTGTGGTGTATGGAAAACAATGTCATTTTATACTGGATCATACAGCAAATTTCTACAAATACAATAAGCAGATTGAAAGTGTACAGTTCATAAAAAATAAACTATTTACCTTGGAATTAACATCAATTCCAGTGATAAAGGCTCCAGCTTTATTTTCATATCGCCTGGCACTGCCCTAAAAAAGCATCAAATAGAACAAAATTAAACACTAGACTGAAAGACAACTCAAGATACAGTGAAGCGTTAAGTTCTTAGAATATGGTCCAATAGGATGGTAACCTACATCCTAAACAGAAGAATTCAAGGCACTATATGAAATCCGAAATATACACCCACAAAGTACATGGGTCTGGATCCAGACTTAAGTGCTTGAAATGAGTTATTCCTGGGCTAAACCATGTTGATTGTAGGGGAGTCATATTGCATCTGTTGCAAACAGTATTAGAGTTGAAAGGTGATGTTTCCTATTCCAAGTCTAAATAACAGTGTGATAGTAAAGCTGGTCAGTATCCGTGAGCAGTAAGCAATACAGAGATATATCCCTGCATGCAAAGAATACAATTAACTTGACTCCCCCTGCAACCAACATGGTTTAGTCCAGGAGTAACTAATTTCAAGCACTTGTCTGGATCCAGCCCATGGTTTGGAATCCTCCCATATATCGGATTTATAAACCGAATTTCTCTGTACAGCAATGCTGGATTTTTAGATCAATGTTTTCAATGCACTTAACAGCTTCTGTTTTAATAATCTAATGTAATTGTTTATCGTGCAAACAGAAAATTGTCGATTCAATTTGCTTTGATTACCAAAAATGTTTATTATTCAGAAACACGAGCAAAGGGGAAGTTATCTAGAACTATTATAGGGAAACACTGAAATACGAGGTAATATGTTGAAGATGTCAGATTGTAACAGGGAAACATTGATGTTAATTTTTTAGTTATTAAACAGTTTACACTTACAATGCATTTATTATCAGGTATTTATATAACACCGTCATATTAGCGTTAAAGTTAAAGCAACCATTCACATAAGTCCCTGCCCCAATGGATTCACCTGCTTGCATGTTTTTGAACATGACCTCAGTGCTGTGTAAAAGAAGAGCTATCCCTAGATACACAGAGAAAATAGATTCATTCTAAACTTAATTAGACTTAAATACTTATGCTTTCACACCTTCCATAAAATTTTTTTTAATAAAAAGTTTTTGAGAGAGGAGAGAGAAAGAGGAGAGAGAAAGGGGAGAGAGAAGCAGAAGGTGTCCAATAATTGGGATGATTTTACCCTTGGGAAAGGTCTCTATATTGGTGCCACAAACCTCTCCTGCCGGGACAGATATTCCTGGCTGAAGAGGGAGGGGCTTGCAGAGATGGAGGAGGCTTTCGCAGCTGTATGGAGCACCTGTTAATCTCAGCAGGAGGCCTGTACGCAAGCTGGTCCGCTGGCTGTAGAAACTCTGATCGTTACCTTCACCTCGTGGCTGGAGCTTCTCTGTCTGTGTGACTCCGTAATAGCCGGAAGGTATAGCAATAATACAGTAATGAAAACCCTGCATCTCTTGGAGAATGCAAATGTTTAATTATTATACAACTGCTGTACTTCCTGGCAATTATGGAGTGACACAGATAGAAAGCTATGACCAGGAGGTAAAGGTACAGATTTGATCATTGAAAACAGCCACACAGTACTCAATATAAGATTGCTGCTGATAATAGTTTGGAGACCCAAATAGAATGATTGCACCCTTGCATTTCTGGAGTGATTATTGTCCATCCAGCCCACACACTAGAGCGATAATTGGATGATCAAACCAAAAATCGCTCTAGTGTATGGCTAGCTTTACTCCTTATGTCCTGTGCTAAGCTTCTCATATACACTACACGATTGTCGCTCCCAGCAGAAGGTGGCCTGACAAACGGGATGATTTTCCCAAAGGAAAGGTTCCAATATCGACGCCATACACCTCTGCTGCTGGGCTTTATAATCCTAGCAGAAAAGGGAGGCCCTTGTAAGCAGATAAGTGCACAACTTAAGATTATTACCTGTAAATGTGGTTTCCTTTGCTCCATCAAAGGCAGCAACTAATGGGTTTATTTATAACATTTAAGATAAGGAAAATGTTTGATTCGACAAAGAAAGAAAAAAAAAAAAAAAAAAAAAAAAAAAAAAAAAAAAAAAAGACACCGGAGGTCTATAACGCCCGTTCCTCCTTTCCCCAGTGTCTTCATATTTCCCAGCCCAAAATAAACAAAACAATTAACACACCAGAAAAAAAACAATATACAGGAGGAAATCTAGTGCTGCCATTGATGGAGCAAAGGAAACCACAATAACAGGTAATAATCTGTAGTTTCCTCTGCCACGGGATGTACCCAAGCAGTTAACCCACTGGGCGGGCACTTAACATAAAAAGCTAACCGCCTTACTTCAATAGAATACACTATACATAACAGAAATGATACGTGTTTTTTTTAAAACAATTGCACTCAGAACTTTCCTGCCGAATTTAGTATCAGCAGATGCCACTACACCAACTCTATAATGGCGTGCAAAGGTATGCACTGACGCCCAACCCGAAGTTGCTAATGCCCTTGTAGAATGGGCTTTGAGTCCTTGCAGTGGCTCCACATTTTACATCAATAAGTTTCCAGAATAAAACTTCAACTTCATCTAGCAATGGATGCCTTTGAAGCTGCTTTTCCTTTGTTTACTCCTTCAACAAGAATAAATAACTGTAGAGTCTTCCTGATTCTACTGGTCCTATCTACATACACATTTAGTGCCCTGACCAGGTCTAGAGAATGGAGTCTTTCCTGTTTAGCATTCTTGGGATTAGAGTAGAGACAATGCAATACTATCTCCTGATTTCAATGAAATCTGGACACAACCCTAGGCAAGAATTCTGGAATTGTCCATCAGGAAAGAAGTTAGTAAAAGGCTGTTTTGAACACAATGCTTGAATCTCCAATAACAGTATTGCTGAGGTAATCGCTACCAGAAAAACGACTTTCCAGGAAAGTTATCTCAAGGAAATACCTCCCAAAGGCTGGAACGGAACAAGTCCAATGGAGCAATAAGAATATTAAGACAAGGCCTTATCTTGTTAGAAGCTTGCACAAATCTAGCCATATATTTATTCTTTGCAATTTCTCTGTCCATCACTGCACTTAGTGCTGATATTAGTACTTTGATGGAACTAGTAGTTAGCCCCTTTTCCAGTCCTACTTGAAGAAACTCCAAAATTGTAGATATTTTAGCTTATGTTCCGTGCATCATAGCACATATTTCTTCCAGATGCGATAGTATGTAAGCGAGGTGGACTTTTTCCTGGCTTTCATCAACGTGATTACTACTTTACTTGAAAACCGTTTACACTCTAAGTTCTTGACTTTCAGTAACAAACATGATCTTCGCTGAAGGTTTTTCCTTTGACCCCCAAACTAGACCCAGCCTCGCCATCTTGGAGATGATGATCTTTTGAGATAAATTCTTTGAATTTCTGTTCCATTGGCTTAGGGAGTTTAATTGAAAACCTCTCATATGAAGTCTTGCCAACAGAATTACTATAGAATACTATTCTCACACACATTCCTGATGGCAACCACACCTTCCTGACTGCACTTCCACATTGTTCAGTCACCTTTTGTCTTTTCTTGAGACAAGGCTACTGACATGGATATGGTGTCTATTTTATCCTTTATGTGGGCTTTAACTGGATCTTTTCTTTGTTTACAAGCCATCCATGTTCACGAAGCATGTATAGAACGCACTTTGTGTGGTCCCCTGCCTGTTCTTCTGATTTGACTGCCAGCAAAATGTCTTCCAAATAGGCCCACAGCTGAATAACTTCCTGACTTAACTTGGCTATTATGACAGAGCACATTTGAAAGAGTTCTTGGCAAAGTTGCCAATCTAAAGGAGAGAGCTCTGAACTGAAGAGGTTTCCCGAATACATGAAACCTGAGATGTCGTTGGTGCTTCCAATATATCGGGACCAGAAGGTAAGTGTCTTTCAGGTTGATTGATGTCATAAACATTACTGAGCTCAGAGCTGCTACTAAGATATATTTCACGGATTCCATCTTGAAAAGCCGAATTTTAATGTGTCTATTCAAACGCCTCAGATCCAGTATAGTTCTGTATCCCCCTGAACTTTTCCTCACAACAAAGAACCTTAAGTAGAACCCCTGGTATCTCTCTGACTTTGGAACTTACATAACCACTTTGTGCAGTATCATAAGATCTAGGCTTGTCCTTAAAGCTAACGCTACTTCTTGTAATTTGGGTACCCGTGATTCCAGAAAAAAAAGTTCCTTGCTGTTCTAAGAATTCTATCTTGTATCCTGTACCCATAGATCTTCAGTGGTCTCCCACCGACTATAACTTCTGACGTGCCAGTCCTGGTGTCACTGTGCCATTTGTCTAAGATTAGATCTGACATCTTTTCCTCGCTGGGCACGAAAATTATATTTTGAGGTAGCCCATTATCCTCTTCTGTAGTTTCTACCTGACTTGTAGCTTCTTGCCTCCTTATAATCTGATTGGCCACTTTTAAAGGACTTGTTAGTTGATCCCCTCTTCCGAGCTCTGTCTTGCGGCAAACACTGACTTCCTGTCTGATGACTTCGAAATCATTTTGTCCAGTTTATTCCCCCGAAAAGAATCACAGTGGAAAAAAATTAAAAAATTAGAGTTAGAAGTTTTCATTTTGATTGTGCATCTGCAGCCCACTGTCTGATCCACAGCGCTATTCTTGACACTGCTGCTGTAGCTCCAGCTCTTGCTGCCAATCTTACGGAGACTAGAGATGCTTCACAATTAAATTTAACAACATATTGCATATATTGCACCAACTTAAGCAGTTCCATACGCTTTATGCCATCCACAATATTGCTCTCCATATTATTACACCAGCTTCTGTTAACACTCTTGCTGTCACAGCTGTAGATGCTGCTGGTTGTAGAGCTGATCCGGCTAGCACATGTTGTTTAAGACTGACTTCCATACGTTGATCCATGGGGTCCCTAAAAACATGAACGTCTTCCAAAAGTAGCATTATTTTTCATGATATCCTGACTACAGCTGCATCTACATGGAGCACTTCATCAGTTCTCTTAATATCTTCCTGCACACATGGATACATTCTAGCCATTTTCGCAGACACTGGAAGTCTTTAATCGGGTGCTTCCACTCTTCCTCCACTATAACTGTAAGTGCTTGTGACAGTGGAAAAAACCTAGGCTTCTTTTTAGTTTCTTTAAACAATAAATCCTGCAACTTAAGATCTTCTTGTGAATTCTCTGTTTAAAGATTTAGGACTGTGTTCACTTAAGAAGCAGCTGCTTCTCAAGTATGGTCTTTTCCGTAATGACCTATGCATGCATAGTAGGTTATTTATGCAATCTACATACCACTTAGCACGCCTCCTTCTGCCTAGGTCTTTAAAGACCACACGGAGTAGTTTAGGCAGAAAAAGGCTGCTAATGCAGCCTCAGGGTGGTTTCATTTAATAGTTAGAGGGAGGGATTTAGATAAGTAGGGTAGGGCAGGAGGGGCTTTCACTGTGCGTATTTTCCTTAAGCATGGTTACTTAAGGAAGCCCTATAGTACTCTTAAGTGCCATAAGGTTCCTAAAAACAGGAGCGGGTCCTGGGACAGGTGAGTTAGGGGCGGATCTATCTGAACCTAACTCAACTGTGAATCAGGCCCTTATGTATTCATTTAAGGTTGTTATTAATTATGTCAGGACTGAAGTCTGCTTCCACCTGTGAATGTAGCGAACCTTCATCTGAGCAAAAGGAATTCCCAGATAATTCTAGGGGTAATTCCAAGTCTGATTCTTCTGGACTTTTCAGTTAATTTTTAGTTACAAAAGTCTCCGCTAGCGTGGTTTCCATTAGCTGTACTAGTTTCGCCATTTGGGGTGACGACTGTTGTTGTTGGGCAGTTTCACACCAGAAAAGCATATTTTCTTGTGCTTCTGTTTAATCTCAGATCCTTTAATGCCCTCAGACCTAAAGAGACAATCTCTAACTCACTAATTCAAGCAGAAGCTAAACTAGAAAATAAGCAGGAACGCAGAGGCTTACCCAGATCTCTGCAAAGGTTCCATACTGCAAAAGACTTCCACAAGTGTCTCACAGAGCCCAGCACCTGTTTCAGTGTCCGTAGAGAAAAACAGGTGGAATTTAAAAGCCCTTTGTCGCCAAGATGATGCACCGAGGCGCATCCCAATGATGTCAGCCTGCTTTCTCTCAGATTAACCCGGGCTCCCTGACGGCTGATCCTTAGTGCTGCCGCACTACCGCCGACGTCCCTGAACTGCCTGCCCTCAGAAGTAGAGGCAGGCCTACAGTGAATCGCTCCATGTGTTTAGCACTGGGAGCCGGATAAGCCTCAATCCCTGGTTGGAACACTGCAGCGCTGAAATTTCAGTACATTTCATACACCTTGGGCAGCACAGTGGCTCAGTGAGTAACACTTTTGCCTAACAGCGCTGAGGTCATCAGTTCGACTCGGCCTTATCTGCATGGAAAAAAATGTATATATATTCCCAAGACCGTTCAAAGTTAAAAACAGGGGGAGGGGGGTTTGAGACATGTTTAACTCGTTGTAATATTTATAATTTTATGTCATATCATGACTTTATCTGTGGTTAGTCACTACAATAAGTGAACATTTGTGCTGTGATTTTGTATTTGTACCTTTATACATCAATCTTGTGGCCAGTTCATTTAATACATATATATTTCACTATTTTGTATGTTGGCAATTTTTAATGGTCACAACAAAATTAAATTTTTAACTAATTTCTAGACTATTGGTGTGCACTCTTGTGGTTATAATAGGGGACTGTCTACGTGTCCTTTTTTTTTTCTTTTGCATTACATCCATTATTTACATGTTTTCCTGCTTGGAGGGTGTAGGACCCTCTCACATAATCTAGGACAGCTGCATTGTGTCTTTTAGCACAGCTGGTATCAGTTTACTCATTTGTTCCTTAGCTGCATGGAGTGTGTATGTTCTCCCCATGTCTGCATGGGTTTCCTACAACACACCAAAAAAAAACATGGTGGTAGGTTAATTGGCTGTGTGCGTGTAAGTATCTATGTATGTGCTAGGGACCTTAGTATGTATCCAATAGGGCAGGGGCTGATGAGAATGTCTAATGTTTTCAGTAAAGTGCTGTGAACAATTTGTGGCATAATATATATAAGCTTTAATAATAATAATTTCAAGTATGCCATAAAATAATCTAACCAAAGCATTTCTGGTACAATTATTGTCCATTTGAAAAAAACATCACACACTACAGCAATTATTGTACTGAATTCTCAGTAACTGTATGGTACAATAATTGCTCTTGTGCAGTGTTTCCCAAACTTGGCCCTCAGGGACCCCCTATCATGTTTTGCAGGTCTGCTTGCTGGTACACAGGTGTGTTCATTGCTGACTGACATTTTAAAAGAACACAGGTGACACTCAGTATATCTGGGTGAAAGGGCTACAGCAGATTATCTTAATTATTGTTTAATATTCACAAAACAAAAAGGGGAGGAGGGAAACTTTTAAATACAAAGACTTGATACAAAGGAGGTATTTAATACTACTTTCCCTGAAGAGCAGCTATTAAATGAACTTTCAAAGCTGAAAGTGGACAAATCAATGGGGCCAGAGGGGATATACCTTAGGATACTAGAATACTAAAAGCGTAGAGGGGTGCTGGCAAAACCATTACCTGAATTATTTAACCAGTCACTAATAACAGGAGTAACCCCAGAGGACTGGAAAATAGCAAATGTAGTCCTTCTACATAAAAGTGAAAGTAGGGAAGGAGCAGCCAACTACTGACCAGTGAGTCCAACATCAGTAGTAGGGAAACTGATAGAAACACTGTTAAAGGAACAAATTGTACAATATCCTAAATCCAGTAACTTACAGGATCCCAAACAGCATGGATTCACTGGGGGAGATATGTCAAACAAATCTTATTGCAATTTTTTTTATTAGATCACTAGAGTAGAAAAATGGGGAGCTGCATACATAGCTTTTCTAGATTTTATTAAGGTTTTCTGACACTGTGTCACAGACTGTTTAATAAGCTGTGAATTTTGGGACTGGACTCAAAGATGATTGCATGGATACAATCTTGGTTACAGGATAGACAACATAGGGTTGTAATAAACTGAATCCCATCTGGGGATGGTAAGGTAACCAGCAGAGTTTGCCAGGGATCTGTACTTGGACCAGTGCTATGTACTATCTTTATTGGAGATATTGGATGTGGTATAGAGAAGAAACTATACCCTTTTGCAAATGACAAAGATATGCAACAGGGTAGACACACCAAGAGGGGTACACAAAAATGAATGATGATCTAGGAATAGCCAAGACTGTGGCAACTGCAGTGTAATGGCAAAAAATACTAAATCATGCACTTGTGTAGCAAAAAGTTGAAATCTCAATATATCATTAATGGCACTACATTAAAAACTACTGAGGAGGAAAGGTGACTTCATGTGACTTAATGGTAGCAAAGCAATGTAGAAAATCAAATCAGATGCTTGGTTGCATAAAATAAGTAACAGACGGAGAGTAGTTGTAATGCCACTTTATAGGTTATTGGTACGGCCTCACCTCAGTTCTGGAGGCCATATCTCCAGAAAGACAAAAAATCATTAGAAACTGTTCAAGGAAGAGCAACTAAAATGGCCCATGGCCTGTGTCACAAATCATACCAAGAAAGGCTAGAGGAACTCAACATGTATAGCTTGGAGCAGATAGTAGCTTTTAAACATATCAAGAGGTATAACCAGCTAGTGGACTGTGGTATTTTTCAAAGGAAGCGTTATAATAAAGCACAGGGGCACGTGTATAAACATAGACTGTTAGGGGTCCCTGAGGACTGAGTTTGGAAGACATCTGATCTAGTGTATAGCCAGCTTAACCCTTTATCATCCTTAAAGGAATGATTTCAAACAGACATAGGGCTATATGCAGACTACCGGACGTATAACATATACGTCTGATGATTAGCGATTTTTACTACTACGCATGCGTAGTACATTTTTTACCCAATCTACGTATCTTTTCCTTACGTATATTGCATATATGCGGTAGTCTGCATACGGCTCATGGTGTGTAATGATGTTTATAGTGAAGCAACATGGTGTTGTCATGTTAACGGACTGTATTCAAGCTTAAGAAAGGTTTAAGAAGGTGCGGAGGCAATTAAGAGTGCAAAAGGGCTTCCCCAACTTTCCGTTCCTATGCTCCTTCTGAAGAACAGGAACATTCCTTCCCCTACCTGCCCTCCCCGTCTCCTTAACATACCTGCCCCCTCCCATCTACTTTGTGGCACACCTCTCTCAACTTTGAGTATGTGCAGTCTTCATAATCTACAGACCTAAATGGTACATAGATTGCATAAGTGACCTACCATGCATACACAGTAGGTCATTTCTGAAAAGACCGTTCTTAAGATGCTGCAGCTTCTTAAGCTTGAACATGGTCCAAGGTTATTATTGCAGCATCAAGCCCGCCCTCTGTGGGTAGCAGTATTGAGCAGCAGGGGTGGGACGTAATGATTTATTTCTGTCATATTTTTTATCAAGTCACAGTATATAATGTAGCACTTTACAATTCTAAACAAATATTAAACAATACTACTGGGTGTTTCCAGACAAATCAATGACCGTCATAAACATAACATCTATGTGGTGCAGCTTATGTTGAACTGTATCATGAGACCTCACTGCAGGACAGACAAATGCATGAGGGGTAACCTGCTCCCCAGGGAGCACTGCATAGAATTTGGAAGTCTACTAGACATTCTGGCAAAGTTAGTAAGTGAATCAAGACCCACATTTAATAGACAGGCGATTTCCATACACCACCAGGAATTCTACATTAGCTGGCATCCTTCTGATGCAGAATGCAGTCTCCACACTGGAGGCTGGTACACTCAACATGCTTACCATGCTTCCGCATCTTGGATGGGAACCAAGAATGGTAATCTTACAATGAAAGCCGATACGATTCTCCATTCCATACTCTGCCTTCTGCATGCAGAATATTTAAGGTAGAGTTCTACATGCAGAAGGCCCATGCTTGCAATGGGTGTCCGCCGGAGACATTACTGCCCACCGTGATGTGGTCCGTGCTATTCGGGGCCATTGAGCTGAGCAAGGAGAAGGTGGAGGAGCTGTGCTTTCAGCTGCAGCTCTACCTGGGCCATGCCCTTGACTGCTGTGGTCTGCAGAGGCACAAGGGCTACAAGGAGGCACTGCAGAGGGCATTTTTATTGATGATTTGTCTTGTCTCATGGTTCATATTTATGCTACGTTGATAATGCTTAACTTGCCTGCATAAATGAGGTGATCTCACAGATTAATCTGGTGCTATTTCTCTATTCATTTCAGTTAACTACATGTTTGGTTTTAATATCATATCACCATATGTCTTTTCTTAAGGATCAAGATCTGTGCTGGAAGTCCGCAACATGTGAATGTGCACATGCCAAATGTGGCTGTTTTCCCGCACACCACAGGTGGAATACAGCCGCTACTATTAAATCAGGATCCGGAACAATGAGATTATGATGTGTGCAAATAGGACACTTTTTTATGTATTAAATAGCCATATAGGTAGCAGACGTAGTGAAAATTGAATGTCTATAGAAAATGGTAAAATTTACATTACAATAACCACAAACGTAACATGACCAGAGAAGAGCAGCAGTCAGTGTAAAGAGGGGAGCAGAGAGAAATGTTAATGTCAACCTGTGCTCCCATGTTGCCCTGTTACACTGTGACATTATGGACCTTATACAAAAACAAATTAAGTACAAAACATATACAGGCGCACAGTGTTAAGGCAGCCTCCCGTGATGGTTATGGTACGTTCCACTTCGTACCTCAAACAAAGCAACAAAAGAAATCTATATATATATATAGAGGCAACCACCTGGTAGGCGCACACTCATATAAAATAAAGATATAAAATAATTTAAATCCAGAGAGTATATATAAAAAATACGCAATAATAATGATAGTGGGTGCGTAAAATACCTAAAAAACCTATAAAAACCTTATACAAATTTCTACACACGTTAACCAAGGGTAAAGATAGTTATAGTTAACTGATAAAACGGTAATGAATAGTGAATATGCACTAATGAATTCCCAGAAATAAATTGTGCTAAAACCTAATGTAAATAAGGCATATATATATATATACAAATACTGGTTAAACTCCTCCTTGGGATCAAAAATACAGTGAAAATAACAAATATAAACAAATGTGACTGTAATCCGCTCAATCTGTACGGATGTGAACCAGTCCTTAACTAGGACAGGGAAATAAATGTGAACACAATGTGAAAGAATAGAAGTGGATAAAACAATACAAAATAGTGAAAAATAAGAATAGCTTATAAACCAACAATATATATATTACTAAAAACTGAAATAATACATATAAATATATTTATAAATCCCCCCAAAAAAAGGGGGGAAAGCACCCAAGAGTCAAAAATGATCAAAAAAATCCAAACGAAATGGGTAGAATTAGAAAATAAAAAAATAAATTG